>VXBI01000290.1:329203-356606 GCA_013397375.1 Toxostoma redivivum | reverse complement strand
CTCCCCCCCCCCTTTTTTTTTTTTTTATTAGTGCTACATAATATAGTAATTGTGTGACTAGAAGGTCCCCCCTGTGCCTGCCTGGGTTCACAGGCCTGGGTGTGACCTTGCACTACACTGGCCAAGCATGGGAGCCATGCCCATGGACTGCTGTGCCCAGGGACCTGCCAGCCTCACCAAGGGGATGCAGGTGGCCTGCAGAATCCTCCATCCCAGAGCTCTGCCAAGATAAAAGGCTTACATCCCTAAAACTCTTCCAAGAGGTGTCTGCTGCCAGCAGTGCTTGTCTGATACATTTTCTGTAGTCCTGGGAGCTGTGGGTGTTGGAGGGAGATACTGATGCATATTGGGGAAAAGGGAGGAAGGACAGGCATGGGGGGGCATCCCTACATTTCCATGGCCATCAGTGTGGCTGCTCCTCAAGTTCCAGCCTGGTAGCTCTCTCACCTGGGATCCTTGGGAAGCCACAGGGCAACTCCACAGGTCCCATCATGCCCAAGGACAGGGGTTAAGTGTGTGTCCCAAGTGTGATCACATACTGCCTGCTGTGCCCTGTGCTTCTCTGAGGCCATGCCTGCCCTCCCCTGGAGGCCTACTGATGGCATGGCTGGAAGGGTGCTCAGGCACACCCAGGTCCCTGGGGAATCCATCCTCTGTCTCTGTAACCTTCATTAATGATGCTTTCCAAAGCAGACATACAGAACCATTTTTCTCAGCCATGGGTGTGCCAGCCCCACACACTGCCCGGCTCCCCAGGCAGCATCCGTTGGCTGGCTCCTGGGACACTGTGACTACAAGTGCCTGTCATGGTGCAGAAGCCACAGTCGCAGAGCAGTCAGCTCCCTGCCTGCCTGGCTCTTGCTCCCTGTGTTTTGAGACCTTGGGGTTGTAAATAAAACAGGGCTCCCCTCCCACTCCTCTGGCCAGCTGAAGAGCTGGAGCACAGAGAATGAGGACATGAGCAGAGGATGGGCATCCCATCCTCACTCTGCCACCTGGTTGGCATGAGGAAATCGCTGCATTGTCATGGCCAGGAGTAATATTAGGAGTAATCTTTGTGCTGTCTTGATGTTCTTGAAAGCTACAATGGATATTAATATTCATGAGCCCACTCCACCTCATCCATAGTCATGTAGCATCCCTCAACAGTGTGGTCCCCACATGTTTTCCATTTGTGTGGCAATGTAGTGCCCCAGAAAGTGGCAACAGAGGCTGAAAAAGGGCCATGGTTGCTGGCACAGGATGAGCTGTGGAAATTTGGGGACCAGCTCTCCCTGGGTGCTGCCCTATTTTGTGGCTGACTAGTTGAGCTTGAAGATAAGCAGACCACAGGTAGCATCCTGGAACACGGACCTCCAGTGTCCCTGCTCTCCCCCTCAGCCTGGCATTTCTCCAGATGCTGCAACCGTGTTCCTGCCTTGGCATCCCTGCCTTATTGGGTTAGTCTCTAAACTTGTCCCACAAAAGCTGCCCAGTGCCTCTGTAAGCCCTTGGGCAGGGTCTTCATCTGGTGGTGCAGAGTAGAGTGCCAGGAGAATTTCAAGTGCCTTCCATCCCCTCCCTCACCCTCCTCTGTCTGCTTTGCTGCTGAACTTCCCCTGCATGGCCCCCCACCTGCCCCACTTCCCAGATTTATTTTGTGCGACAACTCAGACTTCTCCCCAGCCCCAGCACTAGAGGCTTGGAACCCAAAGGAGGAACAGCCCGGAGGCTTTTACATCCTCATCACAGTGCTGCAAACGGGATGCCCTGGATGTCAGAGCCACATGTGACACCGCGGAGCTGTGGCCGCGGTGGGTGACAGGGATGCGACAGATGGCGCCCTGGCTCCGGTCACCGCCTGCCTGATGGTCTGCGGCGGCGGCGGGGGGGCTGCGGAGCCGGCACTGCACCTCTGCATCTCGGGCACCACATCCTGGATCCCACGTACAGCACGCTGTGTCCCAGGGACCTCATCCTGCCTCCACAGCACTGCATCTCTGCATCGCTGCATCACCCTGTCTGCAGCCTCTGTGACAGGGATGCTTCAAGGCGGCAGGGCTGCCACATTGTGCTGTCACCCTGGTCAGCGGTGCAGCAGGCTGTCGTGCAGCCAAGGAGCTTTCCCCCATCACTACAGTATCAGCCCCATATGGTTTCGGAGCACGGGTATGCCTGCAGCTGGTCTCGCCCTTGCCTCCTTGCTGCATAAGTCACTCCATGCTTGCTTTTCTCAGGTCAAATGAATCGGGACAGATGAGTGGGGTTAGGCTCCAAATTCCGGGGTTCTTGGCCTGTTTTTTTTGCTTTAGGAAGGCTACAAGAAGTGAAAGGTTTTGGTGGGAAAAGCAGAGAGCTGGGATCCCAGATCCCCAGCTGGGTGCTGCCCAGCACAGTGTGGGGAACAAACAGCATCAGTGGCCACAGCATACCTCCTCTCATCATTTATTGCTTACTCCTCAGAAAAGGCCTGTTTGCGTAGTTGTTTATGATTTTGCTGCAAAATTTGTTGATAGAGGTATCAGAACTTTTATTAAAACCTCAGCTCTTGAGGTGATGGTACTGCTTCATCGACCATGCTCAACCAGTGCTGGCTTTTTCATTCCAGCTGTGATCAGCAGTTATTCTCTCAGACATCAATACCACTGTGGGCTGTTCTCATTCACAGCAGAGACCTTCGTCCATTTCCCCTCTCCAGCCTTTCACTTGTCACTTTGATAGCTCATCTTCAAGTTGCCTCCAAGTTCAGGGGTACTGGCTAGGGTCTCCCTACAGCCAGGTCCCCTGCCTCTTCCCATAGTGAGGGTTTGGGCTCCTGGGAAGCTCTGGCAAGGCTTCCTGAGACCTGCACAGTGGTCTGTCCCATGCAGCTCCACAGAGAAGTCCCTCCCTCACTTCTGGAGGTTTCCCATGGGCTCAGGTCTCAGCAAAGCTGTGCAGTGTCAGCCAGGGTGCCCTTCCCCTGGCTCCTTACCGTGCCAGCCTGTCTATGCAACTCCAGGTGCTGCTGCCTCTCCTACCTTTTACTCATATGTTTTTATGGCTCAGAGGGAGCCGTCCTGCCCCAATTCCCTGCATGCTCCTAATTTCATAGTTCTCTCCATATATCCATATATATCCATATAGCATTTGATACAGGTTTTATGGGCATTTCCATACGTTTTACAGACACAGCCATTACAGAGGCAGGTTTCACCCGAGAATCCTCAGGGGAACAGAGCACTGAATCGCCTTAGTCTTGGCCCCAGAACAAGGCTCTCTTCTCTCCCTTGCTGGGGCTGCTGCTATCAGCACTGCAGAGGGCTGGGGGACGGCTTGGGGCTGGTCATGCCAGCCTTGAGAGCCAGGATGCTGCCTGCAGCCTCGTCCATCCTGCTTCTTGCAGCCTCATGCTGCAAACCCCAGGTCTGCCACTTCTGCCCTTTGCTCCCTTTCCGGATGGATGCCACTGGCAAGGGACTGCTTTGAATTCAGGACCACAGTCTGTATGGCTGGGTTGCCAGCATCCAGCCTGTTTTGCCTGCCTGTTGGGCTGTACAACTGGCTAGCTGTGGGGACTGCAAGCCTCTGGTTGTGGTGCAGAGACTGATGCCCTCCCAGATGCTGGGGCAGGGACACCGATGCACAAGGCTCTGAACTGCAGCTGCTGCAGTGCATGCAGAACATCCAACCTCTGACACAGTGACTTCTGGCTGGTGGAGGGGCAGAAAACAGCTCCAGGAGCATATTTTGGCCTGCCACAGAGGCTGCCAGCACTGCAGTAATGCCCAGCACTGGACAGGAGCTGATTGTGTTCCCAGGACAAGGGAAGAAGCCTCAGATCTTGTTTAAAAAGAAGCTGGGTAACATGTGTCTTCATCTTTACCTTGGCCAAACCCTAAAGCAGCCTGAAGTGCAAATCTAAGGCATCACCATGACATTGTCTCTAGGTGCTGGGCTGTTCAGCACTGTCTGCAGGGGAAGATGGATTGGGACAAGTGCATGCAGGGTTGCATGCACTTAGCACCCCTTAGCACTCCCACAACCTATTGCTACTTGACAGGGGCAATCGTGGCAGCAGCTGGCCTCACTTCAGGTCCCCAATTCTCCTGGCCTTGCATTAGATTGATGGGATGAGGAATTTTCCATGCTGTGTGTGAATTCCCATTTGCAGGGCAAATGCCCACTCCCACCCAGCACTCCCTCAAGGACTGCTCCTTGATGCTCAGCCATCCTAAACATGGCTGTGGCATCATCCAATCCAGTCCTGCATGTGAGCAGTGCCCTGTATCAGCTATTAATAGCAGCTCCTTTCTCCCCTTTTGAGGGCTGGTGGGAGTCCAGGGTACATCCCACTCTCTTTTCTTGAACAGATCCTGAAAGCAGGAACCATTTGTGGGTTTCCCGACCAGCATGTCTTTCCTTGGCCTCCAGCATGTTCTATTTTCTGTGCTGTTTACTGTTCTTCTGTGGGNGGGGTGGGCAGCGAGTCCACATGGAGTGGCTATGGGAAGGCAGGGATGGAGGAGCACAGACATGGCCTTTATCACAGCCTAGGGGTTGTGTGGCTCATAAATCCAATCCAGGCAGATAGGGGATAAATCATCCCAGCTGGGACACTGGTGGTTACCCATGGTTAGAAATTAACTTTGTGTTGGATGGATCCCAGGCTGTGGGATGGGAAGGGAAGGCTGCTCTGGGCAGTGTGCCTCCTGTCTGGACAGCCCTGGAGGCAGGCTGCAGCAGGCAAGGAGATGCCCACTGCCCTGGCCCAGGCAGGCAGAGCTGGTGGGCACAGTGAAAGCCAGAGTGATGAAGCCAACAAGCTGGGGTGGATGTTGTGGATGAACCTGTGCCATGGGTGATGATGCTCTGGCATTCACTCTGACCTGTCTAGACTTTGGCACTTCGATGAATGTCTGTAGCTGCTGCAGCACACTGGGCACTAGGACTGGTCTACATGGGAGGGGACAGGGACCCAAGGTGGAAGGGAAGGTGGCAGGGTGTGCCTGCAGGGTGGGAGAAGGTATGTGCTCACAGCAGGACTGTCACTTTCCCCCCTGGTTTTAGCAGAAATGGAAGCCTCATCTGGTATCACAGGGACATCCAGGCTGGGGCAGTCTCTGGCCTAGCTCTGTGCCTCAGAGGGTGGGAGAAGGCAGTGAAGCCCACAGACCATGTTTCACTTTCCCTCTCCATCTGCAGTATCCTTCTAGCCCCGGTTCCCCTTTCTCCCATCCCTAGTGTTCCCTGCCCAGCTCCATGAACATACCCAAACTCTACTATGTGTAGGGCCAGGGCTTCCATGACAGCTTTTAGGTATGCAACCACAGCAACCTCTTCTGCTCAGGTCAAGTGCCCACAGTTAGGACCATGTCACTCTTGGAGTCTCAGAGCACCCACTGAGGAGGAAGAAGGGAAGGGGCAGGGGTGATGAGGACACCCGTCCTGCAGTGGGTCTCCAGGCATCTGGCTCTGCTCACTCCTGGCCAGCTCTCTAATAGCTCCCCAGCTTTCCTTTCTAATGAGGCTCTAATTGGAAGCCGGTTGTGCTTCCCTTCCCCTCCTCTCAGAACTCTCCAGTCCCAGTGCTGCAGGGTGATTAAGCTGAGGTTTTGGGTTTTTTTAATATGGCAGAATTATTTTGGAAGGGCCAGGATCGTTACATGACGGGCTTCTTGAAAAACCCCAGGCTTCGCCTTTCAGACGAGGCCTTTTCAAGTGGTTTTGCACAGTACACGTCTCTGGGCAGCGACCGTCTCGAACAGTTACTGTTAATTATAGATGCCTCTTTCCCGCTCGCCCATTACTCAAAGGATTTTTGTGTGTTTTAACAGTGTTTTACATCAGCTTGAATAAGACTCTATTCAGTATTTCCAAGAGCTGGAACTTGGGCATCCCCTGCTGTATGTGTCGTTCTCTCCTCCCTGCATCCCTAGGGCCAGGGACCAGGCAGCCAGCATGGGCACAAGCCTTCCTCCCGCTGCCCAGCCAGTGTCTGCACTGCTCTGGGTGCAGGAGTTGTGCCTGCTGTATGCACACTCTCTTGGTGTCCTTCTCCTGCTTGGGTCTGCATGCTGAGCTCCTTGGGCCATCTCCTGAATCCACCCTCCATCATCCTTACATGCTGAGTTCTGCTGCCCGCTGGTGCACGCTCAGCCAGACCATGTGCTCACATCCATGTCGTCCTCTTTGCCCAAGGATTCAGAGTCAGCAGCAGCCTTAGGCACAATGGTCCCATCCTGGACTCATTGGGATGTGCAAGATTGTCTTCTCCTTGCTGAATTCCAGGCCAATGTGTTCCCCTTGCATTAACACAGTAGCTGGGGCTGTTCCCCAAGTCCTTCTTCATTGCCCAACTGTTCAACAGCAGCTTATTGCAATAATGTCCTTGACTATGCTCTTGCCTCCCATGCCATGCCATGCCATGCCATGCCATGCCATGCCATGCCATCCCATCCCATCCCATTTGTACCCTCTGCCTGCAAAAGCCACCATTTATTCCAGCTTGCCTCCTGTGTTTTACCTTAGGGGTAGGCTATGACAAGAGCTTGCATCTTCTCCCATGACAGCCAAGCTGGTTTAGCCATCCTCCTTGTGGAAATATCTTGTCCTAAGTATTTTCCCATTCCCACTGCAAACCCCAGATGCTCAGCTGGGAATGCTGGTTCCTTCGGAGAGCTCTGGTGGGTTTGAGAGGGGTGATTTTCCATTGCAGAGCAATGCTGTGTCTTCTCTCCAGCTGCAGGCTACTGGTGTTTCCTGAAGCATCTTCAGAGGAAGAACCAAGCCCTGAGCTCTGGGTCTCCCTTGAGAGACGGGAACCGCTCCCGACCCAGGCTGTGCTGAGCACTCCACAGAAGGGGCATAGCCTTGTGAGCAGAGGAACTTGCCCAAGTGCTGGGCAGCTGGGCTTGGCAGTGGGTGCCCCTGCCAGACAGTGAAGCTTTGGTCAGTGCAGAAGTCTAGAAGGGTTGGAAGATAAGGAGCAGCATCAGGACTGTTCTACTGACCAATTTCACAAGGCCAGAGGTGGCAAGAGCTTCCCTTGTGTCCTCTGTGAACTGCTGGCTGCTCCCCCAAGAAACCACAAGTTGGAGGAAAAAAGTGGATCTTCATGCCCACTATCCATCCTCCTAAAGGCTGGAGTGGGAACTGGAGACAGTGGGAGGGGCAGCTGGGGCACAGCAGCATTGTTCCACATTTAGGGAAGGGGGGATGCACCTTGTTTGGGCACCTCTGCAGCCCTCACCTCCTCCACCTCCGTATACATGGCACTGTGGTCAGGCCCATTTATAAAGCTGGTAAATATATTGGCAGAGTTTGTGTCCCCTCCAAAGGTCAATATTTGTGCAGAGTTTAATTTTAACTTAACAAGCAGTTGTTTGCAGAGGCTGCCCTGTTTGTATGTGTGTGTGTGTGCTTCCCCACTGATCGATGCCCGTGGGGAGGAGTGCGTGGCTTGGGTGCGTGCACTGACTCACTGGGGTGCAGAGGGGGTTGGTGACACTTCCCGCTCTTCGAGATGCTCCGGATGCAGGGGCAGCACTATGTGGTCCAGCAGATAAGGTCCAGGGTCTGTGGCCAAGTCTATAAATGCAACCCACAAACCTCTCCGGGAGGTGACAGTGAGCAACATGTGCCTCATGATGCTCTGAACAGCAGCCAATGGGGACCGTGGCTTTCCCAGCCTGTTCTGACTGGTGCCCTGGGCTTTCTGCAGCCAGCCTTGCAGCCCCACAGCCCCCAGCCTTGTCCCTTCTGAACCCATGTGGCTTTTGTGGCTCTCATCTGTGTTCTGGCAACATGGGTCTCCCAGCTGAGCATATCGTTCAGGCTGGTTCCAGGGCTCTTCCAGTATCACTGCCTATGGGTTTTTATACCCCCTGTCCACCCTCCCATGCCACCAGGTAAGGCCAACCCCCATCCCACTTGCACCTGCAACACCTCACTGAGGCTGGTGTCTCCTCATTGAGAGGCCTAAAGCTGAGGTGCCCCTGCACTGGCAGAGAAGAAGGGAGAGGTTCTGGCCTGGTCTGTGCCCAGGCACCCAAGGCTTCTGTCTGTGCTACTCCCAAAGCTCCTCTAGCTGAAATCCCAGGCTGTGCTTTACCTGGGCTTGGGGAAAGGCTGTGCCACTCATTCACTCCGTAGCATGTCATCCCTTGGAATACAGGCCGGGATCTCTCAGGTGCCTGTTGTGCTTTCTAGCATCCTGGGGCAGGATAGATCAACAAATTGGATCCAATTCCTCCCCCCAGCCCATCTTGCCCACAGTACAGAATGTATTGTCAGTGGGAACAGCCCTGGCTTGCAGGAGTTTTTCCAGCAGCCTAGAAGCAGGGAGAGGGGTGCAGCTGGGGGAGAGACAGAGAGGACAGAACCCACCATCTCCGCAATGTGGCTGCTGAAGCTCCGTGTTTTGCAGCCTGCCTTGTGGGCGCTGAGGTTTGGTTTCCTTCTCTCTACTCTTTTCCTCTTCCTCGCCAGGCCCCGGGGCTGCTGACTGACCTCAAAGGGAAAAGCAGGCTCGGAGGGACGGCAGCAGGGATGGGCAGGGGTAAACACGGGGCTGGGGCCGGGCAGCAGTGGGTGCTGGAGGTGAGGTCATGCCGTGACGTCCGCCCTGTGGCTTTGGGGACAGCCGTGGTCAGGGGCGGCTGTTTTCCTGAAGCTCCGCCGCTTGCTCCTGGTGCCCGTCTAACTTATAAACTTTAATGGCCAGTTTAAAAGGTTCCTGCCATGGGCACCTTGTTGCCAGATTTAGGTTTTTAATTTGGAAACTTTCCCCTCTGTGGTCAGAGGAGGAAGGACTTGGGTCCGCTCAGGGCCAGTCATCAGGACAGGCGGGTGCCAAAGACAGTCCAAAAGGACCGTGCTGTCGTCACTGGTGTCGGGACAGGGCTGGCCACACATGGGGCAGACGGGCTGGAGGAGCCCCCCGCTCCCCTCTCACTGCCCACATATTGGTGGAATAAATTTAGCTCCTCCTCCGCCGCTGTCTGGGGAGCACCGTCAGCTGCCACCTGCTCCAGATCAGCACCGTCCTACCCCTAAGTCCCAGGGGTCACCACAGCTCTGGGCTGTGTGGGCGGCATTCCCATCCTGCAGCCCTCGGGAGACACCGAGGGCCCACAGACCTCAGCTCGCAGGGGTGAACTTTGAGCTACAGCCAGGTTTGCTCCCGCAGGTGCCAGCAGAGCTGGGGTTAGGCACAGAGCCGGGGTTAGACTCAGAACTGGGGTTAGGTACAGAGCCGGGGTTAGGCAGAGCCGGGGCTAGACACAGAGCTAGGGTTAGACACAGAGCTGGGGTTAGACACAGAGCCAGGTTTAGGCACAGAGACAGGATTGTGCACAGAGCAATGCCTGGATGCACTACGAGAGACACTGAGGGCATGGCACTGCTGCTCTTCCTTCTCTTCCTCACATCCCACCTTCCCTGAAGCCCTCCGCCAGCCGCTGTGAGGTCTGGGTTAGCAGAATCACATTTCCCTACTGCAAACTCACCTCTCCTCTGCCTGCAAAGACTCAAACCCTTGCAGTTGCCCAGGGTGCTGGGACACAGGTGAGACCTGACCCTTTGCGTTCAACAAGGAAACCAACCTGTAAGCTTGATGGGAGCCTCCCCACAGTCTTTTCATCCAGCCCCGGGGAGAGTGGGGACATGTTTTCCCCCCCTGCAGCTGCAGCCACCTGGGATTACTAACAGTGGGGTTCCAAGGAGTGACCATATGGCTTGTCTGGGTCTCTCCTTGTCACCAGACTGGTGTAGTGGGGCTTGTCCATACGTTTGTGCTGTACAGGCTGCTTGTCTGAGAGCACTGCATGAGGGCTGGTCCTTCCAGTGTGTGGTGATGTGTCCATACTGTGATGGGCTGGATCAGAGCCCACCCTGGAGCATCTTCGCTACCAGGAGGGTCCAGGACTTTGCTGGGGGTCCGGGGAGCTGAATGGCAGACAAGATGGCTGACTTGGCAAAAGTCTGCACCCTGGGAGTAGAACTTCCCCAGAGTGGGCACCCAGAGCAATATAAATAGCACATTAAGCCAGAGGAGCAGAGGAGTGGCCCTGGTTTACCAGCACTTTCATACCATGGCTTTCAAGTGGTTCCCCTGCCTCTTCCCCATGAGCCAGTGGCACATCTGCACCCAGCCGGCTGTGCCACGTGCTCTGCGGCCACTGGAGCTGGTGCCACGTGCCAGCCCTGGAGCAGCCCTGCCTTTGCCAGCCCTGTAATTGATTCCTGCTCTCCTGCACGGGTGGAGGCTGCAGATCTATAGCCTGGTAGGAGGCAGTGGGCTGTGGGCACCAGCTGCAGGAGCCAGCATGGGCAGAGTGAGGAGCAGCCCAGTCCTTGCCTTGGCTCTGATGTCGACTTGAAGAGCTGTCTTTTGAGCTTCCAGGTGTTTGAAGAGGTTCTCTGTCAATCTCAGTTCCTGGAGGCAGGGCATTTGAGGGAACCCCGTTCCCCCACTTTGGGGCTGCTGAAGGAGCTGGGGTTGTTGGGGCGCAAAGAAAGAGCTCCTTGACTGTTTGAGATGATGGCAGCTGATGGCAGTGCAGGGTGGATCTATAGAGGTCCCTTGTTACTCCCCCAAGCCTGTAGAAAGACCTGGCCATGGTGATGTCAGGGGATTAAGTTGAGGAGGATTTTGTAGCCTGCCCCCACATAAGAGACAATATATTTGAGCATGTTATTATGAATAAGGTTGAAGATAGACCAGTTTTTAGACTGGAGGGTGATGGTGTTCCAGGAGAGAGGGACTGCAAATGGATGAGATTTTACATGAGCACAGGGCAGCTGGAATCAGCTGTCCTTGGTACCTTGTTTTCCAGTGCTGCTGCTGACAGATAGTGCTACATGGAAGAACATGCCTAGAAAAATAGGTATGAAAATGGAGAGGTTTTTAAAAAACACTGTATTTAGCCAAAGGGCATGGTTTTGCTGTCTGGAGATGGCAAGGGGTGGGTGAAACCTTTTGAGCAAGGCAAGCATGAATGGGGAGAGTGATGTGATGAGTGGGCAAGGGGCTGGGAAAAGAAGCAGTTGCCAGAGCTGAGGAGGTCTTTGTTCCTCATTGCCCCAGGGGGAGCAGTGAAGCTCCGATGATCTCTCCCAGAACAGGCTGGGGTCCCCATCTGTGAAAGCGAGGAGCAACTTGGGCTGCAGTGGCTGAACTTGGCAGGACAGAGATGGAAGAGGAAATCTGCTTGCCCAGGTGAAGTGGTACAGCATGGGGCAGGGTTGGGGGCACAGCTCCCAGCTCCCTCAGTCCTCTGTGCCCCCCCCCCAGGTAGCACCACAGGAATCCTGTCCCTCTCTCCAAGAGCTGAAAGGGCGAAGGTGCCCTGACAGAGTGTTTTATTTGCAGCAGGTGCCTGAAATCCAACCGTGGTGGTGCAGTAATCCCTCCCCTCACCTGGAGATGAACCCTGCTTGAGAGGCATGGCTGTGCAGGGTCAGGCCCTGCCGGTGTTGGGATTGCCCCTGCCATAACCAGAGCATCTCCCTGGCAGCCTGACGGGCTAGTCCTGCCGCAGGAGACAAGCACGTAATGCCTGATTTCACAGCACTGCCATGCTCTGTTTGCTTATGGCAATGATCTCTCCTGCCCTGTTCTGCTCCAGCCCTTGGCCAGACCCCAGCCTGCAGCTCTGTCAGCTGGGATTAGGTACAAGATTTGGGTTAAAATGTCTTTGCTCTTGGCTGGAATAATGAGAGGGGAAAGGTCAGCCTGTCATATCTGAAGATGAAGCTCCTGCCCTGCCACCAGCCCATGTGTGGCATTCCCCAGAGCTGCCTTCAGCCCCCGCAGCCAGCACTGGGGTTTTGCAAGCCCCACGCAGAAGAGGAGGAGGAAGGCAGAGATTTCCCCATCTTTCTGATGCTGCGGTTGTCCATGAGATGGTCACAGATCCCTGGGCTATATGGAACAAACCAAGGGAATACTTGTGAAGGAGAGAGGAGCAGGAGTGGTGCATGCAGAAAGAGTCTCCCATTTGCTATGTGCTCCCTAAGTGCTCCTTGCTGTGTCCAGCTTGTTCCAGCAAAGCCGTGTTGAGAGGAGGAGCTGAGGAGCAGCAGCCCCTGCCTTCGATGCCTCCAAGAACAGGACTGGAGGTGGTTTGGCAACAGAAAAGCAGTGATGTCCTGTGGAATGGCTGGCAACCTAGTGCGGGTAGTGCTAGGAGAGGCAGAGCAGGATCTGTGGCAATCTGGCAAACTCCAGCCTTGGACTTACAGGAGCACTCTATCTGTGTCTCACTGTTGCATAGTGCTGAGCCCAAGCCAAGGCTTCTTATCACCTCATGACGAGGTGCGCAGCCCTGAGCAGCCCTCCATGTCCCTGCAATCTTGCCCTCTCCCAAAGTGCTGCTTCCTGCTTGTCTTGCTGGGCCCTGGCTTTGTTGGCTGAGTTTGCTTAGCTTTGACAAAGTTTATAGTGCTGGAATGCAGAATGGCTGCTGGCCTCCCTCCAGCCTAAACATCCCCACCCCACAGTGCGACAGGCGCTGATAAGGGTAAGTGCCACAGTGGGCAGGTATCTCGTGCCCAGCCCGTGACCTTACAGCCACACGACCTTGAAGGTTGTCATTTATCTCACGTGTGTGTGTGCGCGCACGCGAGCTGTCTCCCATCCTCAAGAAATGTTCTCCGCATCCCTGGTCTTCTCTCCAGGCCAAACCCACATGCACGTTGCCTGAAACCGACTCCGAACAGACTCCTTTGATGAGCAGGGCTTAAATATATATTTGGCATTCCAGCGGCAGCGTGCCGAGTGTGGCCAAGGGTGTGAAAGTGTTTGCTTGACAAACTCCGGGGGCTCTTGCCTCTCTGCTGGCTCTGGGGATTTGCAGGAGAGAAATATCAAGGAATTTTTCACCTCTCTGTTTTGTTTTGTGTTTTTATTTTGTTTTCCTTCTGCGAGTGCATTTTTAGCTCTGGTGGAAAGTGCCTGATTGGCAGTCATAGAGACTGAGTCCCCTCTCTTTGCTGACACAGGGACAGCAGGAGCAAACATCCCAACCTGGGCCCAGATGGGAGAGGGAATGGTCCTGAGAGCCTTGCATTGAATGTGGGCTCCCATTCACTTGCCACTCAGCTCCTTCTGGGCTGCAGCCTGTGTGGGGCAGGAAAAGCAGCTCCATCACCAGTTTCCAGGTGATACAGGATCCATGGAGGGGCTGGGATGTGCAGAGCAGACTGATGTGCAGAGCTAGAACCCTAGGCTTGGGCGTGAGCCCAGAGATGTCTTCTGCATGGGGTGGAGGAGGAAGGGTAATCTTCCTCATCAGTCCAGCCACTGCATCCTGCACCTATGGAAAATGGGGAGGGGAGCCCTGGGCAGTGAATTTGGTTTCAGGGCCCATGTCTGCAATACCTGCCAGAGCAGACTGAGAACCTGGCTGACTCTTGGGGAGGTGGCTGAGGGGGCTGCATCTGTGTGTTCCCAGCTGTCCCCAGTGTAATCCTTCATGAAGGAGAACCCTCTGCCCTGCTGCATCCCCATTGTCAGGTCACAGTGCTGCCTGACCCTAAATCACCTGCCACTCCTGATGAATCACCATGGAAATAGGGGTGCTGCCCCCCCGCCCAGCAGAGGGAAAGGGTCTGGGGTCTGTGGGGTAGAGGTCCAGACTCTGGACCCCTGCAGAGCAGGGGTTAGGATGTTGGTAGTCTATGGGGAGGGGCATGGTGCCCAGGGACTGCAGGACAGAGGTTGGTACCATGTTGCAGAAGGATTGGGTTGCTGTGAATTACAGCTGCTGAGAAGGGTATATGGAGGGATTGTGGAGCAGGGTTTGAGTCCTGGGGGGCCATAAGGCTAGGGGCAAGCTATGTATCTGGGGCAAGGGCAGGCTTGTCTTGGGCTCCTCGAGGTTTCCTTCCTGGCCCACTGAAGAATCACTGGCTTGTCTGAAGGATCATTGACCTGTGGATTTCCTGGGCAGCAAGTCCCTTTCATGTGGCTGCTTGCAAACACTCATGACATCACCACGGGCTGCTCCTTCTGGAGACAAACCCAGTGCTTTTTAGGGTTTTGCCTTCCCCCCCGCCCCAGCTTGTGTGTTTTGGCCAGGGGAGACCTGACGAATCACGTCCAAGAGCAGCCACTCTGGCAGGGAGATGGTGCATAGGGCTGGGGGGCAGGGAGAGGGCAGTGTGTCCCCCCCGTATTGAATAAACATGGGCTGGCCAGGGCTGGAGGGGGCTTTTCCAGCCTGGACCACACCCCGGGGGCTATTTTTTGCCATGAATGGAAGGGCTGTGTGCTCACAGGGCAGGCTGGCCTCCTGCTGCTGCTGCTGTGGATGGAGAGCTCTCTTGACACTCAATCCTAGTGCCTGGCTGGGGACCAACATCTGCACTGAGCACAGCTGGCACTGCCCGTGGGACATCTGGGTACCTGGAACAGCTGGGCACTGCGTGGGGGGACACCTGGGCACCTGGCACAGCTGGGCATTGCCGTGGGACGTCTGGGCGCCTGGTACCAAGTGGGCACAGCCTGAGGTGACACCAGCAGGCTGCCATGCCTGGGAAACACGGTCTGTTACAGAGCAAGGGGAAGTGATGGTGACTCAGTGGCTGTGCCAGCAGCAGTGGCAGGGCTGCTGGGGCATGTTGGACCCAACCCTACTGGGGCCATGTGCCTAGGGACTTGCCTGAGGCTGCTCAGCAGTAAGCCCTGCTGCCCCCTGCTCCACACAGAAATGCTTCCTGCTGCAGTTTTGGGTGACAATGGGGCAGCATCCCCAGGGGCTGTCCCTATGGCTGCACCCGTGCTTGGGAGGAACTGCAAAGCCACAAGGGTGGAGCAGCTGCTTGCTGCTTGGTCCCAAACACACCCAGATTCCCCCCAAAAGCCCCTAATCCCACCTGGCTCAGCACCAGCTTCCTCTCTGGGCCTTGTTAGCTCAGCTAATCCCTTGTGTGCCAGGTTTAGGGATGTACTGGGTGCAGTATTGCCATGGTTGTCCCCCTGTCATCCCCAGATTTTGTTTCTCAAGGAGTATGAGGGCTGCTTTGCCAGTTCCCAGCCCTGACCCACACTCCTGCTGCCTCTGCCAGCCTCAGTGCCCCACAGGTCCCAGGGGACCCATGAGTGCTTGTGCCCATGAATGAGTAGCCTGTCCTCGCTGGGTGGAGCTGAGGTGCTGGATCCCACCCTTCACTGTTCCTTATCACCACACAGCATCCTTGTGATTCACCAGGTGTGGCTCCCTTTCCATCATCCCACTTCGCAGGAAGTTTCCTGGCCAGCCCCCCATGAGCTCTGTGCAATAATAACAAGCTGGGATGAGCTGGCTGGCCTTCCTGAGCAACCCTACAATAACAGACCAGTGCAATGTGTCCAGCTTTCCTGAGCAGACAATAATAGACCCACATGAGCTGGCACACTTTGTGGAGGAACCCTACAATAATAAACCTGGGTGATGAATCCATATTCACCAAGTCAGCCTAAAATAACAAGGCAGTGTGAGCCACCCAACTTCCTCACAGATAAGCGAGGTCCCTGAGCTTCACTCTGAGAGAGGAGGCATGCTGGCCACCAGGTCTCCATGACTTCTGCTCTTGTCTCTGGAGAAGGCAGCCTGTGTCAGTGATGGGTCAGGTTGGTGGAGGTGAAGGCCATAGGTACTATCAGCCTGTGACTCTGCCTTCCTAGAAGCAAATCCTCACTAGTCCTGGCATGCTGGGATCTGCTATACTTGAGGGCATTCTCCCTGCCCATCTCCCTTGCCAAACTGGGACCCATTGCCAGCTACCTCAAAGGCTCTCCTGCTGTTACGTCATGGGCTGCTGGACAGGGGGACAAATGCCCATGGTCAAGCTGGAGCTGGGAGTGCCACCAGCAGCTGCCACCAGACCCTGCACAGCAAGGCCTGGCATCTTCCAGCATTGCCCAGATGGGGAAGCAATGCTAGGCAACGCTAGCACTGGACACTACTCTTTTTCAGGGAATTTGTTGGCACTTGGGCAGGGAGCAGGCTTGGATGCCCATGGGTTTGCTTGCCAGGCCTCTTTCCAAATGGGATGGGGTAGGGACTGCCCACTGGGGCTGGAACCTCCACCAGGGTCTCTGCCGAGACCCAGGCTGCTCCTGGTGGGTTGTTCCTCACATGACTGGGTAGGAGATGCTGCAACCTCCTGCCCTACCTCTGCTCTGCCGCTGACCCTCCTTTCCCTGGGATTTTTCCCTGCGCGTTGGATGCAGGAATGAGTGGGCAGGGCAGGTATAGAAGCCCCCAGCATCCTTACATGGGGGGAACCGGCATCTACTCCGACGTGGCGGCGGCACAATGCGGAGCCCCCGCTGCCACCACGCCCCTCCGCTCAGTGTCTGCGAGAAAGGCTGTAACCCAAGCCACAAAAACAGCACAAGGAGAAAAGAAAAGGGTATTGAGCGGCGGGGCTGCTGCGGTCGCCGGCCAGCATAGACTGCTGGTTGTTAAGCGAGTGCCTCGCTTGCAAAGGCTGCCTTGATGAAGTGTGAGACAGCACTTACGGAGGGACTCGGGCAGGCATTCTCGCTCCATCTTCTGCTCACAGTGCCGGTCTTTATGTGCCTGACATTTGCTCGCTGGAAAGGCCCCTGAAGTCAGGGGGAAAGGAAAACATTGCCGGCAGCAGGGCCAGAGCGGTGCTGGGAGGAGTGCTGTGCCATGCCGGGCTGGGCTGGGCTGGGCCGGGCTGGGATGCTACTCTGTCCCGACCTCACCACCCGCTCTTCCCCGGGGTGACCCCTTCACCTCTCAGCAGCTCTCCGGCTGCCTTCCCCTGCCGGCACCACCACTTCCTGCCAGGTGTGCTCAGCCTGGCTGCCTGCCTGTGAAGCCCTGGCCATCCTGCCCGTGCCTGCTCTGCTCCAAGGGCGGGCTGGCAGCACCGCCAGCTCTCCTAGCTGCTGCTCTGCTGCTGCTGCTGCTGCTGCTGTGTGTCCCCTGGGAATGCATGACAGGGGAGATGGAGACAGTGATAATGCGATCTCAGAGCTGGTCCTTTAGCCACCTGCTTCTGGGGTATGGAGTGTCCCAGGGACCGCTGCAGGCTGGGGGAGTGGTGCAAGTAGATATAAGGGCTGGAGGAGCTGGGAAAGGGTGTCAGTGGCAAGTGTAGGGCACCTTTGGGTGCCTAAAGATGGTTCTGTCCCCAGGGAGAGGGTCATTGTCACACAAGGGAGCTGGGGCAGGAGACTGGGCTGATGTGGCCTGCTTCCTCCCAGGGAATAAGCACCTCCTTTCCCTGCTCTTGATACCACCTAGAAGGGGACAGTTAACCCTCTCCATCTATTCCCTTGCAGACAGATCCTCTGCTGCTGGCAGAGGATGGGTGAGCAACTGTCTGGATCTCAGAGGGGGTCTCTCCCTAGCCTGACTGAAATTGGCATAACCACGGGCAGAGATGCCCAGCACAGATCCAGCAAGCCATTCCAGCCCCAGCAGCATGCACAAAGCTTATGGCAGGGTAGAGTGTCAAGGGCAGTCAGGCCATGAGGCCCAGGAATGCACCAGCCATGGAGCCCTTCTCCTGCCCACCATCAACTTGCCGCAGCAGCACCAGACTTCATCCATGCCAGTGTGGCAGTGGCTGTGCCCAGTGCCAGAGAACCAGTCTGCCATTCCTGGTCTGTCACTCCACCACACTGCTTCCATGGAACCCACTGGCGGGGGCAGCCTGGGGAAGCCATCCTCCCCCTTGGCGCACACCCCTTGGCTCCAGCCCCGGCAGGAATTATTAAGTGTGCCCCTGTGGAGCATGTGCTGAGGCTGGCCACGGGAATGTGGGCAGATCTGACATACAAGCCACAGCAGCCAGGCTGTAATTTCCAAACAGGCCCCATTCGCTCTGTTTTCCAG
Organism: Toxostoma redivivum; assembly: GCA_013397375.1. NCBI lineage: Eukaryota > Metazoa > Chordata > Aves > Passeriformes > Mimidae > Toxostoma > Toxostoma redivivum. The sequence continues at coordinate 338,787 of VXBI01000290.1, read as the reverse complement.
TTAAAAATATATTAAAAAATAGGAATGTGGGATTTGTAGTGAAGAATGTTGGTAACCACTTTGAATGTCTGGTGTGATAATGAAAGGGTCAGTCCCCAGCTTTGAGCATGACCGATTTAGACTCTGGTGCTTGGCAGTGGTGCGGGGGCCCAGCATGATCCAGCCTGCCTGCAAACCCGTCCTGGGCAGGGGGTGGGTAAATGCAGAGTGCCTTGGAGATAGATTCTGTACCCTGCCCACCACTGACCCTGCTGCATCTCTGCACTGGGGTGCAGCCCCACAGCAGAGCCCTCTAGGTTGGGGTTACTGAGTGAGGCTGCAGCCCAGTCTCCCTGAGCTGCCCTCCACACCGTGGGGCTGTTAGTGAGGATGACTTGCTCTCAGTGTGAGGTTGGGCACCTGCCCCCCTTTGCTGGGCACCCCCCACCAGTCGCAGTTCAGGGTGTGCTGCAAAGTCTCCCGTGCCGCTACCGCAGCCTTGAGTCCCTCCTGATACTGGGGCATCCCACTTGGCCTTGTGGCCAGGTAGTCATAACAGGCCAGACAAGCCATGCCAGCTCCCGAGGCATCACTCCCTGGTGCCTGGCAAGTCATGTGGGGCAGCTTGGCCAGCACTCCCCCAGCTGCCAGCTCTCTGCTTGTGTGGCTCCCCGGACCTCAGACATCATGTTTATCCTGGAGATGGGTAATCAGGGAAAAACAAGTCACCAGAGGCCAGGGCTGATGTTGCAGTGAGGGCAAGTTGTCTGCAGCAGGGTTCAGCTTCGGAATGGAGCAGTGGTGTGGAAACTCAGGACGTCCCTTTAGGAGTCAAAAGTTACCAGGACCCTTATCGGGGGGCTTTGGAATCTAGGCGGGCAGCCAGAAACACCTGTGGATTTGATTCTGAGCCATGGAGCAAGTTGCCACCTTTGTATGAGACTCTACAATCCACGAGAGTGTAAATGATAGCTATCACAGGGTAGAAAAGTAGATTTTAGAATTTTTAGGATGGGGGTTTATGAAGGCAAGATGGAGGAAAAAGGGCGTGTTCAGTCCTTTCTTCTTCTTCTTCGTCTCCATCTTCTGCTGTGATGTGGACACTTTGGGTTGGTTAGAATAGAAGGTGCACTTTGCAACATAGGTGATAAGTATTAGAAAATAATGGTAAACATAAAATACGTAATTTGTAGTATAAAAGATAACACTGCCCTGAGGGGACAGCCAGTGTGCCATGGTCGCCTTGCTGAACAGACCTCAGTTAGGCTGAGAAAAAATTTCATAAATAAAATTTAATAAATACTCCCTAAAGAACGAAAACCTGATAAGCTGTGATTTATTCTCCAACGCTGAGGCTGCAAACAAAACCTCGTACATATCTCGAAGCAAAAAAGTCCCAAAAGGGACCCCAAGACAGTGGGGCAAGGAGGAAGGAGGAAATCAGCTGTAGCCAGGGCTTGTCCCCCATCCAGCCCTTTAAGGGACACTTCATGTCCCTCTCAGCCTTCGGGGCCATCAGGTGGCCAGTGGCCGGCACAGCACGCTCTGCTCCCTGCTGAGTCATAGCTCTGCAGGGAAACGCTTCCAGCTCTGGTTATAACCCATTTCCCTCCGGGGCTGTGAAGCACAGCCTCCCAGTCCCGCCGCGGGCCAGCTCCAGCCACCCCATGGCCCTGAGCCCACGAGCTCCAGCCGCCGGGAAGGGCAGCGGCAGGAAGTGGCTGCTGACTCCCAGATTCCACCCTGGGCTTGCTGGAGCTGAGCCCTTCCCGCAGGCATGGGCAGCAGGTGCCCTGCACCTGCAGACCCCTGTGCCACCCTGGATGCCAAATCCCCCCGGTGGCACTGGGCACTCTTCTCTCTGTGCTTCCCCAAGGTGCCACCTCCTTGGCTGTGTGTGTGCTGCTCTTGGGGACACTGGGTGGCTGCAAGGATGGATTGTCCAATCCCCAGGAACACCATGGGGACAGTGTGCTGGCTCTGGGAAGCTGGGGCTGAGCACTGAGTGAGCAGCTGCCCTGCCCAGATCCTTGCTTGAATGCTCTGAAGTGGAGCAGCCTGAGCAGCCCTGAGGCTCGGGGCACATCCCAGGTGCCATCCTGGATGGGTTGGAGCAGAGGGGATTGGGCAGCACCCTGGATGCATAGCCTGCCCCATTGCCCTGGCATTCCCCAGAGACCCGTTGGTGACAAGGAGAGGGGTGAGCACCATAGTAATGGCACCCAGAGTAATGGCTGGCTCTGCAGGGGACTCTCCTGCCCTCCTGGGGCACTGACCCACGCAGTGCTATCTAGTACACTTTGCTTACTTCACTGCCTTTCCTGACTTTCCTGGGAGCTGCTGTTTGCTTTTCTCTGAATTATGACTCCAGGTTGTGCCTTTGATCTGGGCTGTGTCGGCCACCCGTGACCAGGCCCTCTTCTGCCTTTGAAGTGCAGTCACCTTCCCAGCTTTGGATGCTGCTTTTGCAACCTTGGGTGCAACCCTGGCTCTGTGGGATGAGACATGCAGGGCAAGAGCATCCCTGGGGTGCCAGAGGTCCTCAGCATGCCTCCTCCTCTTGGGGACCTTGTGATGGGCCCACACAGCTAAGGGCTTGGAGGCTGGGCAATGAGGCACTGAGAGATGTGCTTGCCCACTACCAAGCAATCCCAGGGATGCTCCTGGGATGCTGGCGGGATGCTGTCAGCAGAGCATTGCTCCCTCCGGTGGTGGTGGGCAGGGACAGAGGAAGTGACAGAGGAAGCTGGTCAAAAAGCAGATGCCAGTGCCATGCATTTCCTACAGCCAAAGGGCCTTTCATGCCTGTGACTCCAGCAGAAGAGATGAGACCTGCATGGAAAGTGTCTCTCTAGGCATCAGGCAACCCATCCTGGCATCAGCCCTATCCTGCCACCCTAGGGCAGAGAGCAGTGAGGAGGGCTCAGCCTACCTATTCTGCTACTGGGAAGCTGGGGTCAGGCTTTGGACTCTGGCCTTGTGTGGGACTGAGTGTCTCCATTCCCTCCCCACTTTCCTGGCCCAGAGAGGATCCTACCTTATCTGTTACACTTTGTTCTCCTGCTGTCTGGGTGTGGAGCAGGGCAGAGATTAGTGTGTTCAGAACTTTGGCACACACACACACACACACACACAGAGCCACACAGCCATGTGTGCACCCATGAGCAGCCATGCTCATCTGCACACTGCTGCACTCACAGTACCTGTGCTCATGCTCACACTCACCTGCACTTGTAGACCCACACTGTGCCCCCCACATCCCCCGCAGCACTCTCTCCAGGACACATTCGCATTTCCCCATTACTGTACATGTTTGAGCACTGTGAGCTGTGTTATGTCCCCAGTGGAGTTTGGCACTTCCCCAGCCTGCTGAGGTCTCTCATGTGCATCAGCATGGTCCAGCAGGAAAGGTGGCATCCCACTGGCAAAGGGTGCAGGCTGGAAGAGAGGGGCTTCTCATGTCAAGTCTGGAGGGAATAAAAGTGTATGCAGGGAGGCAGGAGCTGTTCTGGCAGCTGGGAGCAAAACTGGGCATCCCTTGTCTCACTGTCACATCATTTTCACTTTCTGTGGGGCCACCAGAGATGCCTTGTGGTGGAGGTTGTGGTGGCAGGCAGGGGCTACCTGTTCTCACCTCTTATTAGGTCATGTCCCTGCCCAAGGCTCACTGTCCATATTCACAAGTGCAACCCAAGCTACTGCAGACAGGGAAGCCACAGCCCTTCCAGAGTGATCTTATCTCTGGCATTTCATGAATGACCGAAAAGCCTCAGCAGTCTGCCTCTCAATGGGAAGGCAACCCACTGTCTGGAGCAGGTGTGCAGGGGTGTGCACATGTGTGTGTGTGTGTGTGTGTGTGTGCGCACAACGGGAGCAGCCACATCCCACCCAGTGCCAGAGCTGCCCATTCCCACAAACTCTGCTGCAGTCCTGGGGTGAAACAGATGTAGCCTGACATGCAGAGGGGTGCACAGCCCCTTCTCTGCCCCACAGCAACACCGTGGCAGGGTGACCTGGCAGGTGTTTTCCTGGCAGGGTGATGGTGCCTCTACTTTCTCCCACAGACCCTGCCCGGGATCTGCGGTGCGGGAGAAGGGCTGGCATTTGCTTCTGCTTTGCAGCAGCTCTACACTGCAGTGACACAGCAGGAGGCCAAGCAGGCTCGGAAACGGCATTGCTCTGGTGAGGAGTTCCTTGGCTGTGGCATGGGGAGCATCTGTCCCCTTGACTGCTGAGCCCCAAATCCTGGGGTAAGGGAATGTGGCCCCAGGTGCAACTAACCCCATGCAACAGTCTTTCCCCCCGTGGGCTGGGCTCCCAGTCCAAGCACAATTCCTGGAGTGAGTTTGGGCAATGGCCCATGCTCCCTTATCTCAATCCCAAATTGTTTTTTTTTCTGGTACCAGAGGGTGACGTGGATACAGCACCCACTGCAGAAACCACAGAGCACCCCCATCCACCTGCTCCATCCCAGGAGGATGAAATGACATCTTCCAGAGAGAGAACCTCGGTGAGTGCAGCTCTAGAAAGTCTCTCTGTACCAAGGGCCAGACGGAGCCACATCTCCTTTCCCCCTTCTCATCTAAGCACTGTGCCCATCCAGGATGGGCTAGGAGTTTCAGCTTGGTTCCTAGCCCATTCTACCCCGTGCATCCTGACTGGGGAGTGTGTGATTGCACGTGTATATATTTTGCACTCCCACAACATAGATGACAGGAATGTCACTGGTTGCACACTTGCACACATCCTGCATGACTCCCCAAGGTGGAACTGACACTGCCTCCTCTTTGTTTCCAGCCAACCTCCTCCCCAGCTCAGAAGCCCCGGCTGCCTGCAGCCAAGGCTAAGCCAAAGAAGGCAAAAGGGCTCTTCAGCTGAAAGATTGTTGCCGGCTCTGCTGAGGTCTCTGCTTCCCCCAGCATCCAAGAGAGGGAGTGCAGAGCACCATGCATCATCTGCCTCTTCTCTGCATTTCCTGGTGGACCCTGCCCAGGTCATGGTCCCTTCCCAAGTTGTCTCCAGTTGGGAAAATGGAGCTCCTTTCTTCAATAGTGTCTCAGGAAACAGCTTTTCTAACTCTTCCCTGATGCAGAGTTTGCCCAGAATTCCTCTCATGGCAGAGCCAGTGCTGGACCTGGGAGAAGTGGGAGGGATGCTGCCAGTGGGTGTGGGACAGCTGGGGCTCTGGCAGAGCTGTGAGGTTTGGCTGCTCTTGAGTGGGTTTTCAATAAAGGACTGTGTCTGTGTGAGATTCCCTCTCCTTCTCTGTCCTACCAGGCCTGTAGTGTTAAGGAAGGGATGTAACCTCTGGTGCTGCTGAATCAGGCCAGTCCTGATGTCCCAGGGGCTTGCAGTGACTCTGGACAGTGAGGTGACAACAGCTCCTTGCTGTGGCACAGCACACAGCTCCCAGCCATGCTGTGCCTCACCCTGAGCAGCAGTATGTCGTTTGGGGTGTGCACAAGGGGATGCCCAGGTCATGAGGGCACAGGATCACAGGATGCTGAGGGGGCTGGAGCACCTGTTCTTGTCCCATACCAGGATACACAGGCTGGTGCCTGCAGAAGCAGGCTGGCAAAGGCTCTGGGTGGGCTGTGGGACACCCTACATTTGCAGGCACCTCCACCACAGTTATTGAGCGGGTGATATGGGGTCGATCCATGCTTTGGCCTCCAAGGAGAAGGAGACAACCAAAACTTAGTATACACTGAATGCTGCCAGGCCTGGGAACAGCCCTGGAGCAGGTTACAGGTGCTCCCTGGACACAAAATACCATTTCCGTCCCTTCACATTCCATCCATCCCCCCATCCACCCATCCACTCCTGCTCTCCTCTTCCAGCCCCTGGGTCCACATACTTCCTTCAGGACTGGGACCCCATTCCTGTTCCCAAGTCATGTCCTAAAACAGCAGGCAGGCTGCAGCTGGTGGTGCTGCTCTCCTGGGACAGGGACCCATGCTCCCAGCTGCCCTGGTCCCTGGGGCTGGGCCAGCTATAGTCATGCTGCCTGTTCTCCTGGGCAGCAAGGGGGAAACAAAAACATCCGGAGCAGCCCCTGTGTCTGTGGAAGGGGAATGAAAGGGCCTTTGCTGTGCCACAGCCAACCAGTCTCAGCATGAGTGCAACCAGTTGCATTTTATATTTCCTTTCTGAGGGAGCAGCATGCAGGGCAACGGTGGGTGGTGGGAGGGAAAGCCGTGGGATGGGGAGTTTGTGCCGACTGCTGTAGCTTAAGTATCCTGCATTTTCCCATCTGCAAACATCTTATCTTGGCAGCTTTGAGTCTGCCTGCTGGGCACTTGCCCCCAGGGATGGTCCTACTAGCAGAGAGCAGCAGGAGTTTAGTAGCTTAACAGTTTCCTGTATCCTCTGTCACCAGGTTGTCCATGGTGCAACCTTGCTCCATCTGTATTGAGTCCATCTCTGGCACAGGAACTGCTCAGTTGTGAGCCTGGTCCCTCACCTCTGTGCTGGCTCTGGGGTTTGTGCTGTTCCCCCATGCCTGCCAGCTCTTTCAGGAGGAGTGCTTATCACCCCAGTGAGGGCATCTGGCTTGTCTATCCCCTTTGGGTCTAAGGAGACATCACAGGGAGAGGCACGTCTGAAACAATCCCAATCTGGCTGTGCCAGTGGCTAGTGGACTCTATAGGGGAGGAGTGGGTGGTGCAAACCAGCAGCTGCATCCCTGGGTCATTCCTGTGAATTACTGTGTCTCTGCTTCTCCCTGGAGTACTCAGCTCAGGGGAGCCAGTCCCAGGGATGCTGCAGAGATGTTGCTCATGAGCCCTGTCCTGCTGCAAAGTCTCTGTGGAGTGTCCAGCAGCCCTAAAGACCTGCTGCAGGGATAGATCCTGTTCCATTTATCTCTCTCCCAAGGCAAAGGAAGGTAGNAGGAGAGTGAAGACAGTAGGAAAAAGAGTTTTGCCAATGTCCCCCAGGGAACCGCAGGGACCCTGGCCCTCAGGACTCTAGCGTGGGGCCACTGGTTCCTTCCTGGTCCAGGTTGTCGCCAGCTCCGGGGAATGTCACTACACATTGTCCCATCCTGTCCTGCTGGGGTTTCCTTCACTGTCCCCACCCCCTCCTCCCTGGAGCCAGCTGGATTTGAGCTCCCGACACACATTAAAGGCCACAAGATCGGCCTCAGCCTCCATAAATTTGATTCCATAAATATTAGTTTTTGCAGGGTTTAATGAAGCCGTTATGCTGGGCACGGCCCAGCACCCCGACCCGTGCCCTTAATAAGGGCTCTGTGGCCTCGATTAAAGGGACCTTTCAATCGCTGTCAAGTATTTTTAGAAAAGGAAAAGAAAAAAAAAAAGAGAGAGAGAGAGAAAAGGAAAAAATAAGAACTCAGCCTCTTAGCNGAGAGAGAGAGAGAGAGAGAGAAGAAGACGACCAAGGCAGCGAATAGGGAGAGGAAAATCCCAAACACGTCCAGTGCAAAAATAGAGAAATAGCACCACCTAGACTGCCTGGCTAGGCTCCGCTGCCTGTTCACCCTGCGCAGCACCCAGCTCCGGGCAGCCCTGGGAGCCCAGCAAGGGATGTTCAGGATGCTGCACTGCTGCTCGGGGCAGGGACAGTGGGATGCAGTGGTGGGGAGAGCTGAAGGGCAGAGGAAAGAGGCACTGTGGTGTGCCTATCGGAATGCAGGCAGGAGCAGTGCATCCTGGCGTCCAGGCCAGAAGTCCTGGCGGTGCCTGAGAGTGGCTGATTGTTGAGGGAAATGCCATGTGATACAGGGACAGACGTTGTGTCTCTCCCACCTCCACTGTAGCAGTAAGGGTCCTTTTCCATAAGTTGCACAAGCAGGAGTCTCCCTGCCCAGGCAAATTTTCCCCTTCAAACACTGGTTATCCCAACCCTGTCTCAGCCTCCAGCTGCCTCCCTGTACACACAGCTTGGCTACCCTATTGTGCCTGGTGTCCCTGTCCCACTCTGCCCTATGTGCCCATAGGCTTTGCCTGGCAGAACTGGCTGATGTTGGGAATGCTGCATGGAGAGGTGATGGACCCTGCACCCAGCAATAGGGCACTGTCACTGCTTCCTGTGGCCAGAATCAATGCACAATGCCACAGCCCCTGCATGGGGCAGGAGTTGCTGTCACCAGCAAACCCAACTCCCTGTCTTCCAGCCTGGGTCTCCATGGGATGTGAATACTGTGACCAGCAAGGGCAGGGCTAGGCTGCTTACTGTGAGCCTGGAGCTCTGGGAGGGGGACAGCAGCTTGTGACATGCACGCCGTAGGCTGTCAGGCTGCAGAAGTTATTTGGAGGTCTGGGTTTGTGACATTGGCATTCTTAGGGAACTTCTCCCTGGGGCAGTGCTGCAGCCACCAGATGCAGTGCTATCCCAGATCATCCTGCTTCACAGTCTTGTGATGTGCAAAGTGGGAAGCTAGGCTCATTTTGTTGGGAGTACAAACCACCCTGGAGGATACTGTGAATCTAGTCCAGGATCCATAGGGTCTAATTTTCTTGTACTAGTGATGTTGTGTCCCTTCTACATCCCTGAGAAGCCAAGTGCAGGAGTGGAAAATGGTGCTGTGGTACATCCCCTCTGCTCTCTCTGCTGATGCCCTTAGGATGCTCCACTGGAAGGATCAGCTGAAGAAGTGAAGAAGTGGAGAGGCCTGGGGCTTCTGGCCAGACACCCTAGCTCCATCATGTGCAGGAGCAGTGTGAGAGTTGAATCTCCCCATCCTGCTCAGTGGCAGATCTTCACAGAGGCTCTGGACACTAGTTTTGGGTATGCAATGTGAAAACCAGTACAAAAACCTGATGGACCATAACTACTGAGTATGAAAACCTGATGGAGACACTTCTGGCCAGCTGCACTTTGCTTGCAGCTCCTATGAAAGAAATGATCTGCTGGGGGCATTAGATAGCAGCATCCCAAGTCCATGGGTGATGCTGACTCCCCAGCCTGAATCCCTCTTACCCAGGTTGCTTGGTCCTGCTGAGAGCAGCAAAGTTCTGCAGCCAGAGCTGTATGGGCTATTCCAACCTGGGCACTGTGTATCCCTATGAGTGACCTGCGTCCTGTGCTCACAGAAGAGCTGGCGAGGGAACATCCCTGAGAGAGTTTGTGCGCATGTGGGCATCCCAAGGCACTGCCTCACCTGGGAAGATCCTAGGGAGCCAGAGGGTGCGCAAGTGGACCTGTGCTGGACCCCTCCCCGGCACACAGTTGGGGGAGAACCGGGGGGGGGCCCTTCAAACCCTCTCTCCTGAAATCAGGGTGTTATATTTACTTTCCCCTTTTGGCAGCTAGAAGGGGAAGCCCATCCCAGCCCCTCATTGTTGTCTCAGCGAGTTAATCAGATGCCATAATCCTGTTGTGGAAATATCGGGCCTCCCTGGAAACAATGGGGAGCGAGAATATTGTGGTTAAATTTCAACCAACTGCCTCCCTGCTCTGTTTGATCCCCGCCCGCAGGCCCGGGCCCCTGGCGAGCAGGCGGCGCGGCGGGGGCCGGAGCCCCGGGGGTGCCACCCCGTGCCCACTCCGCCGCGAGGGAACCCCCGCAGGACGCCCCGCGAAGGGAGGCGAAGGCTGTGCGGCGGACCGGGCGCGCCTTGGGGCGGCGGCGGGGCTGCCCT
>VXBI01000290.1:240090-328366 GCA_013397375.1 Toxostoma redivivum | reverse complement strand
TACAAGCAGTTCAGCCCCAACGTCCCCGAAAAGACGCTGGGGGCTAGCGGCCGCTACGAGGGCAAGATCGCGCGTAACTCGGAGCGCTTCAAGGAGCTGACGCCCAACTACAACCCCGACATCATCTTCAAGGACGAGGAGAACACTGGCGCGGATCGGCTTATGACCCAGGTACGGCACCGCTGCTGCCCGGTTCTATCCGTGCGCCGGGCATCTGCGGGCACCGGGGCTGCCCCAGAGCGCCCTGCTACCCACTCTCCTGGGACCGTGTGGGCCCCGCTCTGCGGCTTCCCCGTCCTGTCCCGGGCATCCCGGTGTCGCGGCCGGGCTGCCGGCGTGCAGGGAGTGCATCTTCCTTCGTCGGGCGCTGCAAAGCTCTGTCCCTTCGGCTGCGCTGTGCGCGTCGGACAGCACGCTGTGCCTTGGGACGGCAGCACTCTGCTCTCGGAACCGGCAGCACCTTGTCCCCCGAGCTGGCATCACCCTACGTTGCTGCCCCTCAACTCTCGTCCCACAGGCCCTCAGTCTGGCATAACCCTGCACTCCAAGCTGGCAGCAGCCGGCCCTGGTGCCCCTGAGCTGTGCCACACTGCCCCCGACCCGGCAGCATCCTCCTACATCCCCTCGATCCGGCAGGGCTGTGCCGCGGCTGTTCCCTGGTCAGGCAGCACCCTGCCCCATGCAGCCAACCTGCCCTTGCCCCTCTACTCTGCCTACCCACTGGCAGAGCAGGCAGCCTGTCTGTTGGATTCGAGGGACAGACCGGAGCCTGGCAGGCGGGAGAGTAGGCTCCAGGAGTGCTCTTGCTGACCTTGTCCCCACTCTGACACTGAAACACTTAGTGCCCCCTCTTCCTGCATGTCTCCCGTGGGATGGGGAAAGGTACTCAGTGGGAACTGCTTGCTGTGCTCAGGGCTGGGGACAACCTGTTACTGCAAATGCCTTGTTGCAGTCAGCTTACAAGTGCCCTGGGCCGACAGGAAGGATGGGGGGGGTGGACGACACAGACGACAGCAGAGGAGGGGGGGTGATGCTGGACGAAGGTTACTCTGTGTTTTAATATTGCCAGGAGAATGCCTGAGGGTTTCAGGAATGCAGATAAGGAGCCACACGGCCTTGCTAAGAAACCTGGCCACCAGCCTCAGCAGGGTTACAGCCTGAACGAGCTCCTGGGGGAAGCAGAGGGGAGCTGGGGCTGCCCTTCTGACCACTGCACCCCCCGGTTAGGGGCTGGCAGGTGGGTGAACATGAGTGATTATGATAGTAGGCACTGAGCAAGACCCTGGCCATCGTTTCTGACCAAGGTGTTCATAACATTGGGAGAAGAAGCTTCTTAGGTGCTGGCTTGACAGCTCTGCAACCCCGTGTGCCCTGAGAGCGAGTCCCTTAGGGCAGGGACCATAGTCCAGGTTGGTTTTCAGGCTGAGGACTGTAGCAGGGGGACCGGGATCCCCTGCAAGGCAGCAAACTTGGGGAGTAGCACGAGTTGTGGTTGCTGATGACTGGAGCCCTGGGGCTGGGCTGTAACCTTCTCCCCTGGGGAACAGCTTCTGGGATATCTTAGGAAGCAGTGAGCTTCTCTGGTCCATGCATCGGGGAAGTGGATGACATCACTGGAGGCAGGAGAGTGCTTCCTGATGTGTTTTCTCCCGAGAGAGCTCACACCACTCTCTGTAATCCAGCCAGTGCCCCCCAGCACACCTGGGAGAGGGAGATCTGTGTGTCCCACGTGCCAGCCTAACATTTCATCCTGTACCACTGCCTTGTTACCAGAGTACCTAGAAGCACCCTGGTCTTCTTGGGCTGCACAAATGAGGGTTCTTACTCCAGCAGGGTCCCTGGCCCCCACACATCCATGCACAGATGTGTACCACCGTGCCTTGGGCAGCTCTGCAAGGAATTGTTCCTCTTGCTGTGGAGGTGGCATGATCTCTGGTAGCTTGCTGCTGGGATTGTCCTGTGGTCCCTGGCCCCCAGATATGGGAACTCTAGTTCTGGCACCATGTTCTGTGTTACTGTGGGTTGGGAAAGGCCATTGACCCAACTCCTTGTCCCTTCCCCCAGAGCTCTGGCTTTTACTGCTGTTGACTCACTTCAAACCTGTTTTCTTTCCCCAAGTCCAAGGGTCTGGGTGTCCCAGGCAGCCGGAAGATGTCGCCTGCTTAGAGGAGTGGGTAGTGCTGCTCTCTGCCCGCCTTTCCTTTATCGTTTCATCTTCCTCAAGAATTCCAGTGTGTTTACTCTCACTGGTCCCACTCGGAGGTGCTGAGATAAGGCTGGAGGCAGAACCCGCCTCACCTCTCCCCAGCAGCCTGGCCCAGGAATGCCATAGGTCCCCTGCCCCCATGGAGCTCCAAACCCAGCCTCCCTCTACCCCAACCATCATCCCTTGTAGCCACTGCTTGTCCAATTGACATGGAGACCATCCTTGCAGTGGTGAGGAATCTCTCACGAAGACCTTGGGGTAGGACTTTTAGCTTCTCTTAGGGGGAACCTCACTTCAGGAGGAGATGCTGGTGAAACCCCTCTTCTGGCCAGGCTTTGGACATGGGAGTGACTGTGGCCAAGCACACTCCATTCACGACACCTCTTCTGAGACTGGTCACACCTGAGTGTCTTTCATACTTCCCCTGAGATGACCCTGGGGTCCCTGCTGACTGCACCCCATCATGAACCTCTGCCCTGCTGCCTTCGCTAAAGTGGTTTGGCATGACCCATAGGACGTGGTTCTGTCCCCAGTATGCACACAAAAAGGAAGATGCAAAGGTTGGGCAGAAGGTGGATAGAACTTCTTTGCTCAGCCCAGCCCAATATCCCCATGATCTTCACCATGAAGTGCATGGGGCAGCAGAGCCACCAGCTTAGTGTGGTCATATGGGGCCCCATTCCGCATGTGAGCTGGAGGTGCCTGGTCATCTGCACCACTAAAGGGACAAGCTGTGCCCTCCCTGCAATCACCACCAAACACAGACCCCGTGGACAGCCCATGTTTATGAGTTTTCTGGTCCCTGCCTACCTGTTCATGCAGGCAGCAGAGCCCCTGGGCAGGCAATGCCTATCCCTACTTAATTCTTGCAGCTCAGTGTGCTCCCTGACCATTGCTGCCTGCTCCTTACCCATCCCTGTCTTTTGTTGTCTTTTCTCTGCCTCCTGTGCCTGCTCCCTGCACATCCCCACCTGCTCAGCCTTGCCTATCACTGCTTGCTCCCTATTTATTTTTGCCCATCCCTGTCTGTTTCCTCCTCACAGTTGCTTCTTCCCTGCTGATCTATGGTTGTTCCTTGTCCGCTGCTGCCCTGCTCACCAGTTTCCCACCCACTGGTGCCTGCTTCCTCCCCGACCTGCCTGTGCCTGCCTGGTCCTTGTCCATCGGTACCTGCTCCCTGCCGGTCCCTGCCGGTCCCCTCCCTGCTCTGACACCTGCTGGCCACCGATGGCACCGGCAGAGCCGGGGACAGGGTGCTCCAGGGGTCTGCCTGACGCTGTCCCTGCCTGAGAAACAGGCTTGCACGTCTTGTTGTTTTTGTGCGTGCATGGTGCCCCTGGAGGACAGAAAAGCTGGCAGTGAGGGCCGGAGGGGTGCCCAGAGCGGGATGATGGCATGATAGTGGCAAGAGAATGCCTGGAGTGATGGCGGGGGGATGCAGGGGGGCTTCGAGGATTTCCTCCTTGCTTCCAGTGCTGAACTCCCTTACTGTGGGGTCCGGTGGGGCTGGGGACCTTGGGAACAGCTTGTCACATGTGCCAAGTGGCACCACGGTGGTGCTGGACGGGGACAAAAGTCACTCTCCTCCCCATTCCTCCTCCCCTCACCTAACAAACTGTTTGTCCAGCACCTTCCTGGCTTATCTTCCCACGCCCAGAGAGCTGTGGGATGACGGCAGACCTCATGTGGGGCAAGGGCCTGCCTGGCACTGCCCTTCCCAGGGCCTGGACCCGGCCAAGTGAGAGCAGGTTTCCTCAAGAACAGCAGTGCCCACCTTCCTAGGATGGGAGCAGGTACTGGGAATAGTATGAGGATCTACATTTCTGGTCCCTGTAGAAGTGGTGTTGGGGCATTTCTGAGTCTGGGGATGTAGCCAGCATCAGGTTTTAAAGCCCTGGCTCATGTTTGCTGCAACTGTCTCAGGACCCAAGACATACTAAGCTGGGCATCATACAAAAACATCCCCAGCAGTGGCTGTTTTTTTAAGCTGCTGTCCAGTCACTTCATTTAATGCTTCCTAGGACTGGCTTTGTGCATGAACATGAATGCTCTGTCCTCTGCCTTGATTTTATGGGATTCCTTGTTTCCTGGGCAGTGAGAGGAGCACTGAAGTCTTTTACTTCTGTGGAGGCAGAACTCTCCCACCCAGCAAGCACTGGGCAGTGTCAATGGGACTCCTGATCAAGCTGGATGCCTCAGAACCCAGCTGTACCTATAGCTGTGAACTTCAGCCTTTGAAGCCAGTATAAAAACACCCCAGTCTCAGCTCGTCTCTTAAATTGCCTTAAGTTTTATACACAGTTTCACTTGGTGTGATTCTTGGGATGTGCTGTGCAGGGCCAGGAGTTTGATCCTATGGGTCCCTTCCAACTCACTCAATTCTATGATTCTTCAGGACCTCATAGAATCTCCTTTCTGGGCTGCACAGCCCTAGTCCATTCATCTGGTTTTCTGTAGAAGCTCCCATATTCCTTTTCCTACACCTTTTCTATCTCTCCTCCATCCTTTTAGCAGCAGGACAGAAGCTGGGACTCTACTTTCCAAGTCAAGCACACAGAGTTTTGGTCATTCCCTGGCCTTCAGTTGTGGCTGGGGGATGTGGGGCAGGGCAGGATTAGGCTGGGAGGACTGTGAAACAGGCATTTGGCGCTGGCATCCCTCTGCTTGCTGGGGAGGACTGGCATGGGCACCTGCTTGCATATGTGACCTCTGTGGCCATGAAGTCTGTGGCTTTTAAGATCTGTTCCTTAGCCTAGGATTTTCAGCCCTTGTGGTGCAGAGAGGTGAAGAGGGCTTCACTCCACATTCTTTCTGTTCCAGCACAACAGAGCTCTTGGTCAGGTTTGGCACTTCCCATAGGAGCAGCGTCTGGCTGAAGCTATGAGGCAGCCCAGTGCTGTGTCCTTGTTACACAGGACTTGAGGAACCATACAAAACAAAGCTGTGTTGAGGACTAGGCAGGTTGTTTCATTTGTGCCTGGAGACAGCCCTAGGGTCTCTGGGACCTCCTCTCAGCCAGGAAACAGCAGGATTGAAGCTCCTGTATCTTCCTCCTGTCAGATGGGAACTGCTGAAGTACAGGGCAGGTGTCTCGTGAGCAGAGAGGGTGTTTCAGCCCAGGCTGCATTGCCCAACAGGCTCTCAAATGAGCCTGGAATTGGAGGAGAGAGGGAGGAGAAGGGTGCCCTGTTGGGTCCACACTCCTCTGCCCAAAGGTGGGTTATCAGGCTCTGCAGGAAGTTTGGAGAGCATGGGATAGACAAGGCACCTCATGTTCTCAGATCTTCCTCTGCTGGACCAGCCCCCAAGGGCCTGAGGGCCCAAGGAGGCTTAATGGAAGTATGGTGGGATGCAGCCTGCCACTAGGCAGCTAATTCCTCCCTCCAAAAAGCTTCTACTGACCCTGTCCCTCTGCCCTACAGCGCTGCAAGGACCGCTTGAACTCCCTGGCCATCTCTGTCATGAATCAGTGGCCAGGGGTGAAGCTGAGGGTGACAGAGGGCTGGGATGAGGATGGGCACCACTCAGAAGAGTCCCTACATTATGAGGGCCGAGCTGTGGACATCACAACCTCGGACAGGGACCGCAACAAGTATGGCATGCTGGCTCGCCTGGCCGTGGAGGCTGGCTTCGACTGGGTCTACTACGAGTCCAAGGCACACATCCACTGCTCCGTCAAGTCAGGTAAGTCTGGAGTGGGGGGCAGTGAGGGGAGCTGGGGGCCAGACCCCCTCTTGCAGCATACCTGGGGAGCCTGGCTGGCTGGGCGGGGTGCTCCTGCAGGGGGTGCTGGCTCTTGCATCCTGATTTCCCTATCTGGGGCAGACAGTCAGGTGAGGAGTGAGTCACACACCTGTGGCCAGGCAGTACAATGGGGCAAATTCCCCATCTGGCTCCCACAGACCTACATCTTGACCCACCCTCTCTACCTTCCTCCTTTTCTCAGCCCACATCCCTTTCTCCCCCAGCCTGACCCTGCAGCATATCCATTGCACCTGTCTCCCCTGCATCTGCCCTTGCAGTCCCTTGGTGCCCATGCTTGGCCTCATCCAGCCCTGCCCTGCTCTATTTCTGGCTGCTTTTGAGCTTCTGCTGTCACAGTAGCATCTGTCCGTCCCTGCCTAGCCAGGGATGGGGTCAGGGACATCCAGACAGGGACAGGCCAGGGTATCCTGGGATCAGCTCTTGGCTGTGCAGCACCATCTGCAGAGGGGAGCAGAGCTGGGTGGTGCTTTGAGGGGTGCTCTCGTCGCTGGTGGTGTTTGCTTCCTCTTGTGCAGTGCAGTGGGGGGCGGCGGGGTGGAGGACGCGGGGGGAGCTGCTCTCAGGCCTTGCCCGTGGTCCGGAGGGGATTGTCGGGTGCAAGCCTCCCGGGATAAGCAGCCGTGCCCGGGATGCGGCTCCCGCCGGAGCGGCCGCGCTGGCTGCGGGCTGCAGAGGGCAGCAGCGCCCCGCGCACGGAAGGAACCGTGCCGTGCCCATGTCGCGACAGGCTGGGGACGGCTCTGCCTGTGCCTGGGCTCGCGTGGACACGGGGGCAGCCTCAGCGGCTGCTGGCACACGCACCCCGTGTAGCAGGGCCGTGCCTGCACACGGAGCCCTCGCACACGCAGGGACAGAGCGCCGTGCCAGCGCACACGCCTGTGTGCCACACACCGTGCGCGGCGGTGCCGGGGCCGGTGTGCCTGTGCTGCCCCGCGTCTCTCGTCCCCGGGCTCAGTTCCCACTGCACTGTGCCTGTCCTACTGCCCTAGCCCGCGGCCAGCGGCTCGACACTCCCAGACGCCAGCCTGGCCCCCCTCGCTGACCCGCTCCCCGTGCTGATGCCAGGACGGGCACAACGCCGGCCGGCGATGGAAGTGGGGCGACCGCGCCGCAGAGAGGGAGTGATGCACCCCCGAAGAAGAGGGACAAAACGTGGCCGGAGAACCAGGACTCCCATGTCCCGGGGCACCCTGTGGGGCTGGCAGGAGTGGGGCCAGGCTCCGAAGCAAGGACCATGACCCCACAGCCGTGAGGCTGGCCAGAGGAGTGGGCTGTGCCCCTGAAGAAAGACAGAGGCTTTTGAATCCTGGGATGCTCCCCTTGGACCAGCTGAAGAGGGATGCCATAACCCAAGCACACTGGGGCCCTGAGGCCCTGAAGGGCTTCCAGAGGCTGGTTATATTCCCCTCACTCTGCAGCAGCTCCTCAGGGGTCTGGATCCCCCCTATTTATCCCCAAGACCATGGGCAACCCAAGATTGTGTGGTGGAGGCTGTGGGGTACACATCCTGATCCCCTCAGAACTGTGTACAGAGGGCAGCCGGGCTGCCCCTGCCTCTTAGTAAATGGCTTTTATTTTTGTATGGATGGCCACATATCCTGTTGTATGTATTGTGTCTCCTCGGGTCGTTCCCTGCACCCACCTACCCCTCCATGCCCAGCATCTATGCCATCCACTTCTGCCAGGCACCTCTTTCACCCTCCTGCAACCCCTCCCCATGGCTCTGCTGCCTGCCAGGGGATGCAGGGTGCAGGATTTGGGACCTGGCCTCCAGGACAAGGACAGGGCAGACACTGCACCTCATCTGAGCAATAAAAGGATTCTGTCCCAGAGATGGATGCCTCTCTTCATGGGCTTGGGGGCTGGGATTTGGCTCTGCCCAAACCTGGGGAGTGATGGGGGCAGTGCCATCTGGGTGGGGACATTCAGGGATTAGATGAGAGAACTGGGAGAGGGCCTTGAGAGGGGGCCTAGAGCTCAAGGATGGAATTGTGCAGAGCTAGGAAAAGGACCCTGAGGTGAGGTGCCACTGGGACAGAGTGGGATGGTATCATATAGACAGATGGGAGTTGCTGGGACTTGGGGGAACACTGCTGTTGGGATAGCTAACCACTATTCCTTGTGAAGCCAGGGTTCCCCTGCTAAGGGCCAGAATGAGCCCCTAGTGGCACTTCATCTGGGGAGGGGTAGTAGCTTTGTGCTGCCATCCCTGCAGACAAGCCCAGAGAGTTTGGGTCATTTACCCTGTGGCAATCACTAGGGAAGCCCTACCTTAGTAGCTTTTGTAAGATGATGGCCACAAGTTGTGACAACTCCCTACAACCCAGAGAAGCAGGAGCTGGCTGGCATCGGTGGTGCAGGGGTGAGCAGGTGGGAGAAGGGAGCAGAACTGCTGCATGTGGTGGAGGGGTGCTGCAGTGCTGGGAAAGGGTGCTGCATCCTGCACTGTTCCTTGCAGCATCCTCCCAAGCAGTACCCAGGACCAGCACTGCAGGTACTGTGGTGGTATGCAGAGTGAGACCAGATATTCTGCTCCTCAGCCTGCCATTGCCTCAGGGCTCTGCCTCTGCTTTTTCAAGCTTCAGGTGCCCCCTGATAGTGTTTTGCACATTTCAGGCTGTACTTGTATCCCACTCTCCCTGCCTATTTTGGGGCTTGGGACTGGCTCTGTACAGCAGGCTCAATGCCCTGGGACCATGCTGGAGTCCCCAGCTGCCACCTCAAGTGACATGGTGGCTGGGGGATGAGATGCCTAGGGGAGATTGGTGGCCGGGGGTGTGTAGGGGACAAGCTCACACTGGTGATGCCAGGACAGGTTATGCCTGGGTGGGCAAAACAGGGCAGACTGGGAAGGTGTCTATGTACAGTGGAAACGTGGTGCTGAGGGTCTGGCTAATGTGTAACCCTCCTGTCCTCTCTCTCCCTGCGCAGAGCACTCAGCCGCTGCGAAGACGGGGGGCTGCTTTCCCGGGCGGGCACTGGCAACGCTGGAGGACGGTGCCCAGACGCCACTGTGGGCACTGCGCCCAGGCCAGCGAGTGCTGGCAATGGACGGGGCAGGCAGGCCCACCTACAGTGACTTCTTGGCTTTCCTGGACAAGGAGCCCCGTGCCCTCACCACCTTCCACGTCATCGAGACACAGGAGCCACCCCGGCGCCTGGTCCTGACGCCTACCCACCTGCTCTTTGTGGCAGAGAACGCCTCAGTGCCCACCGCCCACTTCAGTCCCATCTTTGCCAGCCTTGTGCACCCGGGACATTTCGTGCTGGTGGTGGCTGGGGGGGGCAGCTTGCAGCCTGCTGAAGTGGTGCGGGTGTGGGACCGGAGAGATGTGGGAGCCTATGCCCCGCTGACACGCCATGGGACACTGGTAGTGGACGGCGTGGTGGCCTCGTGCTTTGCTCTGGTGCAGGAGCAACAGCTGGCACAGCTGGCATTCTGGCCACTCCGGCTGTACCACAGCCTGGTGGGGTGGCCAGGAGTGCAGGGGGATGGTGTGCACTGGTACTCAGGGCTGCTCTACCGCCTGGGAAGGCTTCTCCTGCCTCCTGACAGCTTCCACCCACTGGGGATATCCCAGGCGGAGAGCTGAGGGTGCAGCACAGCCCCAGCCAGCACAGCTGGTGGAGGTGGTGGCTGAAGGGTGACTCACTGGGGGCCAGCACCCCCTCCCAAAGCTGGGTGCCCATGGGGAGCTGCCTCCAGCCCTGCCTGCTTGGGGTACAGCCACCTCCTGGTTGGGAGCACCAAAGCTCCATGGTGTGCCTCCTCCATGTTCACCAGCCCCTCCTCATTCCCTGTTCCTGGGGATGGGAGGGAGGCATGAAGGGTTTTCCCCCGGGACAGGGAGTTTCCCCGGCTGGATCCACATGCTGCTATGTGTGTGTGTGTGTGTATACAATATGTCTGTGTGTGTGTGTGTGTCTGTGTGTGCCGAATTAGCTGATGGAGGTGTGATAGGTGAGTGGGAGGCGGAAGAGGAGAGAGCCCCGGCTGCTCCACTGAGGCTCCCAGCGTGTCTGCACCCAGTGGGGAGGTTTTGGGAGAGGAGCCCAGGGCCCTTTGCTAGGCAGCCTGGGTGGGAAGGCAGGCAGTGCTATTTCCATCCCTGGGACATGGCACCTGGGAGGATGGTGACCCAGTTACTGGGACTGTGCCTTGTCCTTAGCCCAGGTGCGGGGGGCACCCAAAACAAGCAGGGGTGGGAGGTCTAGCACAACCCTGGCATGAGATGTCTGATTTGGTGAATCAAGTGCCACTGGAGTGATAGACTGGAGAGTGAGGTGCCAAGCTCTGCCCAAAGCCAGCACCAGAGCCACCCAGCTGGGCATCTTGTGGGGCTGCTGTGACAGCATGGGGCGCTCTGGCTGGCAAGAGGGGCTGTGGAGGCAGCACATGGGCAGAAGGGTGCAAATGCCAGCCAGGCATAGACACACTGGTAGGATCAGAGGCAGAGGCAGAAAACCTTCCCAGCATCTGGCTTTTAACTGGCTCAGTCCAAAAGCCTTTCCCCCAAGGCTAAAAACACTCCTCAAGCTTCAGACCCTGGCTGGCTTGACCTCCCCAAACCCCCAGTACCCCAAACCCTCAGGGTAATTCGTTGCTGCTCACCCACTCCTGGGACCTGGGAAGAGTCCCATCAGAGCTGCAGCCACAGTTCCCCCACTCCTAATCCTAGCTAGAAAAGTGGAGGGAAGGGGGCTGAGGGAGGCTGTGACCCATGTCCCCCCATAGCATCACGCGTCTTTATTTATTTATCTGCTCTTTGTATGTACCATAGATGGGAAGCAGTGTGTGCGTGTGCAGGGTGAGACAAAAGTGCAGGGTGGGGGTGGGAAATCGTTTGGTTGGGGGGGCTGTTTTTTTTTTTTAACAAAAAGCAGAAATTATTTAAAGATTATTTTAAAGCACAGCTTTTATGGTGATTGTTGTCCAGGATGAAGTGAGGGAGCGCGAGCACGGCCGATGGCAGGTGTATTTTTGTCTCTTCACTGGATGTACATCTTCTAGTTGGGGACACAGCCCAATAAATCCATTGTCTCCCTGGCAGGAGCTCTGAACTCTGGTGTAGGGAGGGCAGGCAGGGATCAGGAGTGCTTACTGCGCCCATTGTTAAAGGGCAGGTAGGGCTAGAGGGCATAATATGCTTCTCTAGGAGTAAGATTTGGTTGCCCCCGTGCCCTCCATCAGGAAGGATGACATCTCTCACCTCAGTACTTCATCCATACCCAGGGGAAGTGGGCAACTGGAGGCTGTGGGATTGACCCAGTCTATACAGGACCAAACTGTCTTTAGAGCCACCTGGAAACGAGGGCAAGTGGGGCAGGATGTAGTGAGGACAGCCATCGTGGGACTTCCAGGGATACCTCTCCATCCCAGTCTGGACTCATCACCTCAGTGCCTGTCCATCCTTCTGTACCATCGCAATCACCACAACACCCACTAACCCAGAAGATGGAGCCTGTATCCTGTAGACCGGTTTCCAGTGTCATTAGTGTTAGTCAGCGCTGTCCCTCACCCCTTGGCAGTCCTCTCCCCCATCCTCATGCCAGCAAAGTCCACCAGCCAGCACCCCACACAGCCTCCCCATACCCGTCCCACCCACACACTTCTCTGTACACACCCTGCCCCATCCCCAAGCTGTTCTGCCATGGTTGCTGGGCCATGCTGGGATCAGGAGGATCTCCCTGGGGCTTTCCCTGGACCCCACAGCATGGCGAGTGTGAAGCAATTCAGCAGCAGGCTGTCAGCGAGAGCCCTCATCACCGGGCTAATTTAAGGGCTCTGCAAGGCGGCAGAGCTAATTTAATTAGGTTCTTATTACAGAGAAGGACAAATTGGTCCCCGCGGGGGCCACGGGGTCAGGCTTTCGAGAAGTGCTTTATGGAGTGAAATTTCAATCAGGCTGTTGTCGCAGGCAGGGGGAGCCAGAGGCAGAGGACGCACAGGGAGAGGCTATGCTCTTTGGGGTGCCTGCTGGGGGAGATCATCTCCAGGTCCAGGTTTTTAGGGAATCAGTGAGTAGGAGGGAAAAATTCTTTGTCCCATTAGAAGGATACTGCAGGGTATATGGCAGCTGCTTTGGGATGGAGGCAAGGAAAGCAGGGAGGGCCTGGCTCTAAGCTAGCTTCAGGGCAGTGAGAGGAAGGGAAAACACCCATAAATAAGATGCCAGGGTCTTTCTGAAGCTCCATTAACTCCCCCACAGCTCCATAACCCCACATGAAAAGAATGTTGAGAACAAAATGATATCCAGCTGATAGACAGGACTTATGAGGGTCTCTTCCTTGCCTAATGTCATCCTCTGTCTTGTCACTCAGCCTCAGGAGAACCAGGACAGCCTGGGAGCTGCCCCACTGCCCGTGGGCACGTGAGGCAATCCCATCTCCCAGCGTACCAGTGCCAGGCGAGGGGTGGTCCCAGCAGGGTCCCAGCTGGGCGGTGATGGATGGGGATGCTGGTGGGTGGCCAGCAGAAGGGCCGGGCTGGAGGGTCCCACAATGGATGTCTCTCCATCAATTTGTCCTCATTACCATATAAATGGTGGGTGGGAGGGAGAGGAAGGGCATGTGGCGAGGGGAAACACCCCCCACATGTTCCCATCTGCGGTAGCACGTCCCGCCCCCCCATCCTTCCAACCGTGTCTGAGCGTGTTAAACCAGCTTCAACAACCCCCGGCATCTAATTCAGCAGAAGAGAGGTACCACCCCCTATTCAGAGCCTTGAAAAGGCTACAGGGTCCGGCGCTGTTAACAAGGGGGGGGGACATGGTCTCCGTCCCCGCCTCTCCCGTCTGTCCCTCGCCCCATGGCCTTCTGCCGTGGCAGCGCCAGTTAAGCTCATTCCCGGCTCCCAGCTGGATGCTGGGGTCCCGGCAATGGGGTGGCAGGGGAGCACTGGGGTTCGGGGAGTGGGAGCGGAGCCTCTTGAAAGAATCCCCTGTTTGTGGCAGTTTTGTGTGGCACAAGGATGAAAGCAGGGTGGGATCCTACCTGCCTCCCAGGCCAAGCCTGCCCTGCAGAGGGGCAGTGTCGCCGGGCACGGTGGTGGTATGTCCCCATCGTCCCTGAGCTCTGTGTTCAACCAGGCGCCCATGGCCTGGGCTGTGACGTGACTGGGGAGGGGGTTTCACCCCAAAATATCTGTGCCTGAGTACCTCGGTACAGCAGGTTGCAGGGACCCTCCTCCCAGCGAGGGCTGACCGACCCCAAAAATCCCACAGAAGCTGCCCAGCCCGGCTCAGCCCTGCACGCTGCAGGTGCCCGCAGACGGAGCCGGTACCAGCTCCCCGCTCTCACTTGCATTAGCGTAAGTAAACTTGATGGCTTTTCGGAGTGCTGCTGCTCCGGGAGCAGGCGCAGGACCCCGCGCTCTGCAGCGCTATTATGGGGGAGGCGGGGTGTCCCAAAACACTCGGGTGTCCCCGAGCCCACGGAGCCCCGGGGCAGCGTGATGTGTGCTGCTGAGCCCATCCTGCACCCCGAACTCCACCTCCCACTCTGTCCCGAGCCCCCGCTTCTTGTCCCTCTCTCAACCGTGGCACCTGTGTGAGAGCGACGTTGGGAATATCTCCTCCCACTACAGGTACTGCAGAGTCCCTCTGCCTGCGCGTGGCAGCTTCTCCCGGGCAGGGATGCAAGTGTTTTAGCAGGCAACAGCCTCTGGGTGTCAACCAGAGCCTGCTGTGCCTGTATGAACATCGCGGACAGACAGACAGACAGATGCATGCATCCCATCCCCTACATATACCTTTATCCCCTGGACAGACACCTGCTCACCACCGCACTGGACACCCACCAGCTCTCAGAATCGCCATTCAGTGCCACAAATAACTTTCTTTTCAGCTTGTATCCTTTATATCCCAGGAACACTCACATGTCCCTGCGTCCCTGATCTCTGTCCCCTTCAGCAATAAGTACATGCACTTGGCCTATAGTGACAGCAAGGCACTGTGAGGACAAGAGAACATGGGCATACCGTGGAAGTGCCCACCCCTGCAGCCATGCCCACCCCACATCTGCCAGGTGCAGAGAGTACTCTGGACTCATGGAGGGGCCTGACAACCTCTCCCACCACAAAGGGTGAACCCTGCCAACCCTCCTGCTGTTTGGGCACCTTTAGCTCTCGTTCCCACAGTGTCGGATACAGATCTAACATGTCAAAGCCACCCTTTCCCTTCCCTTACCCCTTCTGCAGTCACCAGGACACACTCAGTACCCACAGTGGGTCCCTGCTGCAGAATTGGCAGGGCTGGGGATGATGCTGGTGGTTCCCCACCCTCCAAAGAAGTGAGAGGCAGGCAGGGGCAGCTGGGGACAATGCAGGGGGCAGCTGGCATCAATTGCTACCTCATGTCCCAATAGGAGATGGGGGACTCTCAGTACTGTGAGAACAGTCAGCAGAATATAGCCCAGGAGAAATGTCACTGCCATCCAGCACTGCCTTCCACGAGCGGTTGCGTGGTGCCACGGGGGGCATCAGGGTGGGGGGGTGTGTGAGTATGCAGCCACACGCTGGGGACAAGTAAGAATCTAATCAGGGTCCTTTTCCATAATAAATCATTTGTCTTAATCCAACGCCCTCCCTCCTGCTGTAATAACTCCCAGCACTGGGCCCCACAGCCACAACAATGCAGCTAATGGAACAATTTATTTTCATAATGGTGCTGGTGGGGAGAAGGGGTGGCCGGGGTGGGGGCAGCATGGTCTAGGGCAGGAGTTTCTAATTAGTGAATGAAATTTGATGTAAGGCTGGAGGAAGATGGATTTGCTTCCTGACAAGGGGCCTTTCAGCTCATCAAAGCACCCGAACAGGGAGGTAAATTAAATTATTTCTAATTCGTCACTAACCTCCAGGGAGTCACCCTTCCACCAGCAAAAGATGTGTCCATTCCTGAAATGAAGAGGCACTTGAAGGACTGAGGTTAGGTAGAAGGGACCGATGTAAGAGATGGGTATGACAAGATGGGATGGGGTGGGACAGAGGAGCAGGACAGGCTGCCATTGACTTTGCTGGAAAATAGGGAGGGAAACAGTGGAGATGGAGGGAAGAGTTGCAAATGGACAATAAATAAACAACTGCAGGGACTAATGACTAATTTGCTGTGAGTTTTCCATCCATCCCTGTCACCTAACTAGACCTAGAGCAAGGCTGAAACACAGCCAGTGCTGGGATGGAGCAGAGCAGCCCAGCAGCAAGGAAACAGCATCCCAACCCTCGGGGAATTTGAGCAGAGATAGCACTTGACTGTGAAGGGGTGACTGATGCTAAAGCAGGCAAAGGGCCCGGTGTAGGGGATTTCTTCAGCAGAGGCTCTTGTTCTCATGTCTCTGTATAATTTAAAGCCAACACCCATGAGGTTAATGCTTGTGGTATAAAGCTGTTCTTGGGATGCACAGTATTTTTTTCTAAATGCCCAGCTCCTGCAGTCCTGTGATGGAGATGTGTTTTACAGAACAAGTGCACTCACTCCCAGCTCCCCCTGTTTTACAGAGAACAAGTACACTCCCTCCTCATTTTCTCCATCTTGCAGAGAGACCTTCCAGTGTCAACGTGCCACTAGCCCAGATGTCCCCAGAAACAGAGTGGAAAGAAGTCTTGGTGCTATTGCTGAAATCAGCCCCTGGCCCTACGTGGAGCAGGGAGCATTATAAGCTGTCCCAAAAATAGCCAGGGCTGTGTCACAGCTTCCCTCCCTGTGGGGCCAAGGAAGCCATTCAGAAACAGTAGGTGCGTTCCTGGGGGACTTTCCATGTGAAATCATGGACTGCATTTCCTGCAAGACCTGCCCTCCCAACCATCCTTAGCACTGCCAAGCAGTCAGGACTGCAGCACAGCCTAGGGAGTGAAACAGGGAGATTAGGGGGGCTGTGTCTTACTGCAGGGAGCTGGGGAGGCAGGGCAGAGCCAGGGCCCTGCAGCAGTGCCCAGGTTTGCTGCAGGCTGGGCAGCACAGTCCCCTCCCGATGGCTGAGCTAGGTGGAGCTGGGACAGGCGCAGAGCCGGCTGTGCTGACCCAACACTCCAGGAATTTAATTTGTTTAATATATTCCCTGGGAAAGAAGAAAATAAATAAGTGGCACCTTGCTTGCCCCCATGTCTCACTCTCACAACGGAGGTGTCAGCTTAACGAGCTGAAGCCCTCAGCCTGATTAACAAGCCGCTGTTCCCACTAATAGGGAGCCGCCGAGCAATGTGATTGATGTATTGAGAGCATTAGCCCCCCAGCCTGGTGCTGGACTGCAGCACCGTGCCCTCCCCAGCCCCTTTGCTCCTGCACTCCGTACCCAGGCCTTGGTCAAGGGCATGTCAAAAGCTTCCTCTTTATCCTGTGGCATAGACAGTACCCAGGAACATGAAGCTGGGGCTGTTTCCGACTGTGGAGCCAGGGTGGATACACTGGTGGCTTCCCACTGTCTGTGGGTCTGTGCAGCACAAGATAGGGGCTGGGGGCCAGAGCTATGCAGAGTTGTGCTGAGCTCTGGGTGTCATCCACACTGTCCCTGTAATCTGGGGTAGGGACACTTGGGGATACTGAGGCACAGAGATGTGCTAGAGGTGACAGCACCAATCCAAGGGCAGCCCATGACTCAAGGGTTTTATCCAGTGAGCCCTTGCCATACCGCTAGGGAGAGATATTCCCCCTTTTCCCTCTACTCCTCACTCAGGCTCTTATGCAGTCCTGTCAGCCTATGCCTTCATCTCCCCTCTTCCTGGTGTCCCTGGGTCTCACTGCAGAGACGTCACCGTGACCATGTTCCACCATTCCTGTCCCATGGCATCACCCTCCCCTGCCCCCACCTTGGGAAAGGGTTAATCAGCAGCCAGGGAGACAGGGTAAAAAATGGCGGTTATCTTGTTAATGAGCTGACATTAATTAGAGCCCAAGGTCCTGGGAGGAGCAGCTGATTTATCCTGTCATCCCAGGAGCAGGGTAGGTGCTGACTTCATGGAAAGGCCATTAACAGTGAAGAGGTGAGGCTGTGTTTGCGGGGGGAAGAGCTGTGTGTGAGGGTGTTTTTCCCCCTAACTCCTTCACCCCCAGACCCCAAACCCAGCTCTGTCCCCCCATAGGCAGGAGTTCTGGCTTTGGGACAAGACATAGTGAAGCCAAAACAGAAGATTGTGGAGGCACAGGAAAAATCAGAGCTGGGGGATCCCCCTAGAGCCAAGGGGAAGGTGAGCCTGGTTGTGCCAGAGATGTGTGACACTGGACACAATGTGTTGGAGTGCTGTGCCAGGCAAGAGCTGTGGGAGTGGTGGCATGGGGAAGCAGCAGGAGGGACATGGTGCATTCAGCCACTTCCCTGCTTTCCTGGGTGATGCTGAGTTATGGAAGATACTGGCTTGTTTAGTCTCTCCCCCCAAAAGACAAGGCCTGGGGTGAAGACAGACACTGAGGATGAGTCAAGGTGCTGCTCCTTCATTTGGGGGCAGTAGGATGAAGGAGAACTCTGTGTGGATGCTGCGTGCTCATGGTGTTTCAGGATCAGATGTTCCAGAGTGGTCAGGGGCTAACAGTACTGGAAATGTAGTGGTTATACTCTGAGTCCTTGTAAGAAATAGATCCAAGCTGACTGTGTCCCTGTCACTCCAATCCATGTGTGGATGTGTCACTCCATCCCCATGTGTTTACAAGGGGACAAGCCCTCTGTCTCCACACTTGAGTACTTTTGCAGTGCATTGCTGAATCCCAGGAACCTAATAGCCCTAGGGCATCCCCTGCAGCCCTGTGGCTGATCCTGAGGGGTGCTGGTGCTGGCAGTGTGGTGGGATCAGGTGTGACACTCCAGAGCTGCCCTGGCTGTTTTTGCTGGGGCAGGGACCCTCCCTGCCCTGTCAGCCTTCCTGTGCTGACTTGCTACTCCCCTGCTCCATAGTGGGAGCTGTTAACACATTTTTCTGCTCAGCCTTGCCATGTCCCATCAGAGATGAGGCTGCTTATTTGAGGAATTGCTTGGCTAAATAAACAGCTGCCCAGAAAACCCTGCAGGAGGCCTGTCTGGGAGGGACTGAGCTGTGTTTGCTTTGCCTGTTAACCCCTTTGCTGGGGGCTGGTACCTGGGGCTCCGTGTGGAGGGAGGGTGGAGGTTGGGTACAGTGGGCAGGGGGATGGAAGCACTGGGATTTCTGCATTCCAGGACAGATCCCCCCACCTGTTGGACTGAGCTGCTGATGTGCCAGGATGAAGAAACCCTCAGGAGTCTATGGCTTGCTTGGAAGTCTCTGAGGAGGGTAGGATTAGGCCAACCCACATGAGAGGGGATCCAGGGAGGGACAGAGCATGGCAGTGACTGAGCACAGGACCTTGGAAGCAGGCAGGGAGGTGGCTTCATTTACTTGTCCACTGTCACCATCAGAGCAGGGGGAGTCCCCTAAAGACAGGTGAGAAGCCCTATGAGCATTTCTGCAGACATCTGCTCTGCTCCCATGGCAGCGGTGTGGATGCCTCTACCAATGTTTCTGCAGGGGGGGACAGCCCCCAAGCAAGCTGGGACCTTGGAGCTGGCTGTGCCAGATCTGACACAAGGTAGACTCAGCTCCCATCGCTGCAGGGCTGATTAAGACCTATTATCTGGTTGGTTAATGGCCCCAAGCCACTCACAGGTGACTTAGACTGTTCATTTAACCACAAATCATTGCTGGGCTGGCAGTTTATTTACCTTCCCCACCAGCGTCCTGCGGCTTCCCAGACTCTGGAAGATAGCGGGTGGCCTGGCTGTAAGGGGTAGGGCAAGGGCATCATCCTGCTGTGGGCAATAGTCATGGCTCCCACATAACCTGGGGCACCCCAAAAAGGGGCTCTTGCACCTAACACTTCTTACCACTTCTTCAGCCTGCTTGGGGATTAGAGTTGGCTGCTCCTACAGCCTCTCACATGGGGGAAGAGCTAGGAAAAAAAAATTCTGAGCAAGATTATATCCTAGCTCCAGTATTAGTGGTTACTCCGGGCTGTGTTTCTCTTCTAGCTGGCTACAGACTTTGAAATGGCACAAGATGACCTGAGGCACCAGGTCCAGAGCAGCGAGGTCGCTACTTCCTCAGAGATGCTTTAAACAAGGTTGACACACTGTGGGTTTCTTACTGAGATATAATTTCTAAAGGTGGAAAGCTCTGGGGGCTGTGACCTGGTGAGTAGTTAATGCTTAGCAAACAGGTACAGCCATCCTGGAGACAGACAGAGAGCTCTTTCAACACCTGAAAGCCTAACTGGCCTGGTTAGAAATCAGGGTTTCTGTCACCTCTCTGGGATGGGCTAAGCACTGATTCCTGCACAGTCTCTGTGTCAAAGGTAACTTCTGTTGACTTAAGCCAGAAGGTGAGACCCAAAGCTGAGACAGAAGGACCTGGTGCTAAATTGTCCATCTAGGAAAGTTCAAAATGAAAGGTTAGGTGAAAATCAGGACACCCCAGTATGGGTCATGTCATATGTTGTATCCAGGATGAAGACTCAGTCCTGGGAAAATAGAAGTCTGGTCCCAGTCGGGAATTTTTTTATCAGGGTATGGATTTTCCTCGGCACCCTTGGCTTTGATCTTGGATTGATCTAGGGCAGTTGGGTTTGCTGAGGGACATTACGTTGCTTCCCAAGGTGATACTGAGGAAGTAGTGGGGCTGTAAAAATGAACTGTGCTCCCAAATACTACCTGTGATCCCCATGGCTTGTTTCTGAGGGCTCAGGTACTGCTGGCAACAAATTGGGGAAGTATGTGAAGTGCTGTTGGTAGTGTTGTGACGCTCTAGAGCTGCCAAAAACTTGTGTACACCAGACCTGGGTGTCTTTGGTGGCTATGTGGGGGTTTGCCCTTCTAGTTTTACTTCTGGTGCTTGACCTTACACGGATGGGAGTCCCATGGAGCCAATTCACTAGAGGCTGTGGACATAGTAAAGACCTCCAGTTGTCTAGATGTGTACTTTTCCATTGCAGGGCTTATGTGTACCTGCAGGGGTGCTGCTGTGAGTGCTGCTTTCAGGTGACTGAAGGAGACCTGAGCTCTGAATGTCAGCTGAGACACATTCAGAAAATTTCCTCCAAAATACCTAGTTAAATGAAAGAATCTCAAGAAGCTCTGGGCACTCCTGGTGATGCCCATTGCCCAGCGTGGGATGCTATGATCAGGGTCTGCCCCAGAGAGGTGAGGGAGCTGAGGAACTTTACTGCTGGCTGGGCAGCATGGAGCTCTTGCTGGTCAGCACTTTCTGGACAGAAATAGTCTAAGTGGTTAAAAGTGGAGGTACCTTTAAGGCACACTGAACATGAGGTGCATCAGGTGGGGGACAAATGGAGATGTTGATAGGGTAGGTTTTAGCATAGGGGAGCTGTGGGGGGCTGGGAGTATATGATGCTGACTGGGAACATACCTGCTTAAACTCCACCTCATCCTGAACTGGGATAGCTTCCTGGGAGAGTTTTTGGCCATAGTGCCCTGAATCCTCAAAATGGGGGAATGAGCTCTTTCTCTGGCTGGTATCTTGGGGTCTGCCACCTGTGGCTGATGTTCAGGGTTGCCTTAGACCCTCCTGTGCAGGAAAGATGCTGGGCAGAGGTGAGAGTCCAGGCCACAGTCACATTCACTTATTAGAGTCCTCTGATTTAGTTAACAACCAGGTGAGCTGTCACTGGAGGACTTGATGGATGGGAAAGAGAATTCCCTCCTTCCTGAGGTGGGAAATGAAGCTAATCAGGCCTCAGACACCTTAATCCAGCTCTGATCTGATTAATGACCCTGAAGACTGTGAACTCATCAGCACCCTGGCATCTATCACTGCCTTGCATCCTGTCCCTTCTGCTGTCCACCACTTAGCCCAGCTCTTCTGCACACAATCCTGGACTCCATCTCTCTGCCCTGCACGGCACGGGCTGTGTGCCAGCTGCTGTGGTCCTGGACAACCCTCTTATAGGGTCTCAGGGTCTGGTCTAAGTATCTCCACTCATCATCCGTCCATGATTTTTCTTGATTTCTTTATTTGGATATTTCCAAATAAAGAAATAGCCCAGGTTTTATGGCTCTGTCAGCAAAGATTTCTTGCTTGTGCAATTCAAAGGCTGCAGCTTGGCTGGTATCATCCTGGCATCAGTGAACTGGGCACTACCATGAGCTGCTGATCCTTGAGAAAGTTGCTCTTCTTTGGAA
Organism: Toxostoma redivivum; assembly: GCA_013397375.1. Classification (NCBI taxonomy): domain Eukaryota; kingdom Metazoa; phylum Chordata; class Aves; order Passeriformes; family Mimidae; genus Toxostoma; species Toxostoma redivivum. The sequence goes on along the minus strand of VXBI01000290.1, from coordinate 307,260 downwards.
AACCTTCTTAGGTAGTGTAGGGGACTTCCATGAGGACAGTAAGGCTGTGACTAAGAGCTGTGACACAGACCCCTCATTTAAGCCCTGCTCCCACTGCCTGAGCTATACACTGGGTACAGTCACAAATGGTCTCAGGGCTTGCCAGGAGTTACCTGGGTTTTCCTGAGCTGTCTACCTGCCTGTTACCCCATGGTGCTGACTGAAATTGTGATTTCTCTGTTGTGACCCAGTCTCTGCTCCAGGTCTCAATTCTCTGTACAGAGCTAACAAACCATTGCAATCCTTGAATCAGCCCTGAGGGCTTAGGTAAGGAAGTGATGGCTCCTCCCTTCCCATGTAGGCTATTGATCTGTAGCAGAAGAATTGTTCTACCTTTACTGTGCTCTCTGTTCCCTGGATGTTTCTTGTAGTTTCCCCCTGTGCTTGGGAGTCAGTCTGCTCCATTCCCCCCCACTTCTTGTCCTGTCTATGCCTGCTGCTTGGCTGTGGTGGCAATTCACATAAGGGGAGAGAGAAAGTGCTTGGTGTCCTTTTGCTTATGGGGATATTGGCTTGTGGGGACAGTGGAAAAGCAGAGGGGGATGGAGTGGGGGGAAAAGAGGGGAGCCCTACAGCCTCCCTGCTGGTAGAGAGGTTGGAGCAGCAGGCACAGCTGAGCTGAGGTGGAATGGAACACTATTCCACCCTCAGTACCTTCTGGCCAAGTCAGGTGTATCACTGTGGGGTGACAGCCACCCCAAATTCCCTTCTGAGCAAATCCAGTTCTGAGCTTTCCATGGGGCTAATTCCTGCTGTTCTGTCTCCCAGAGAGGCATCTGGAAAAGGGATATTGTTGTGTCTTCCAGAACAATCTTGGGCCGCTCAGTGCAGCTCTTTGGTGCTGGGCTCAGGCAATGGAAGGAGAAAGATGTTGCACACATTGGGCCTTTGCAACTTCCTTCAGCAGGATGATGCTTGTGTAGGGAGATCAGCAGGTAACACACCAGACTCTGTTGGTGCTGGGAAGAGAAGTCCCTGGGGTTACTGAGCAGAGAAAGCATAGAAGGCTGAGGAAGGCCTCATATGCTCCTGCCTTTCTCCTCTCTGGGCATCTTCTTGCCACCTCTGTGGCACACGGGATTCAGTGGGGTGGAACCATCTTTTGCTCAGGGAATAGAACAGTGCTGGAAGTGGTGAAGGGAGGAGGAATACAGGGTCAGGAATTTCCTTTAGCCATTACATTTAGGCAGGGCAATAGCAGCAGCCTTACTTCCCTTCCGAAGAGCAGGACCCACCATAGGGCACTAAAAAGCAGAGGCTTGTGTCACTGTGTCAGAAGGACACAAAAAAGTGGGAACCAGACACACAGAGGTGCAGACCCTTAATGGCAGAGATTCCTAAAGCACTCACATTCACTTTGCCTCTCCCTGAAGGCGAGTGCCAGGGGATGTGGACCAGCTCTGCTCCTGCTTACCCACCATTCCCAGACCAGCCAAAGCTTTCCTCTCTATCCTTTCCAGGTGTTATTTTCTAAGCTGCATCTTGTCTAGGAAATGTAAGACCAGGCAAATGGGTAACAATCTGCCTGTATGCACCTGCTGGGTTGGCATCTTGGACAGACATGGGTGATGGAGGGTGGTGGTCCTGTGTGTGTCCAGCTCAGGTCCATTGATCTCCCTGGATTGCAGTGATGCAATGGCAAACAACACAGCTGGGCATAGATGATCCCCAGCACACAGGATGAAGAGAATCCTGCTGGTGAGTGAGCACCTCTCCTGCCCTCCCAGCCAAGCACTCTGCCCCCCAAGTGCTTGGGGGCTCCACGGTGTCAGGGCAGCACTGGAGCCCAGCAGGGCTTTGCCCACATATGCTGAAGTCTGCCTAGCCTCTCCAGATCTCCTCCAGTGGCTGCAACCATAGACTACTTCCCTGCCACGGGACTCTGGATCAGGATGATGAGCTCAGCACCCTGAGTGGGTCCTGCCGGCTGGGGGGACCTCTGGGTGTAGAGGGGCTGGGGAAGGGACAGAGTAGCTCGGATCAGTCCCTGACGTGTGCCCACTGGTGTGNGCCCGGGGCTGGCCGGCCGGGCTGTGCCCTGGCAGGGGAGCGGTGGAGCGCCGGAGGGCTCGACGGCTCCGCACGGGACAGGGCCATGCACAAGACCATGGAGAAGTCCCAAAACTTCCGCATCGAAGCACTCCTGGCCGAAGAGCCGGCGCGGAGCGCCTCCCCGCCGAGGCTGAGCCCCGGGAGCCCCGCGACGAGCCCCGGCCCCGCTGGGCGCTCCGACACCCCCTCACCGCGGGCACCCCCGGCCGCTGCGCCCCTCGCTCCGGCCGGCTTCGTCCCCAAGCCCGGCTTGCTGCATTTGTCTGGCCCCGGGCTCGGCACCCTGCCGGCTCTCTACCCGCCCGCCGTGTACCCGCTCCCGACCCTAGGGGGCCAGCATCCCGCGTTCGCCTACACCGGCATCCCGCACCTGCCCCCGCCCGGCGCAGAGCACCTGAAGGCGGCCGTGGCCGGCTCCTTCCCGCTAGAGCACTGGATCCGAGCCGGGATGCTGGTGCCGAGGCTCTCCGACCTCAATGGTGAGTGACCTGGGGACTGACCCTCCCGTCAGGCGGAAAACGGCTCTGGGCCCTTCCGACTCCCAGGGGCGTCTGCCGGCACATCAGGGTGTAGGTCCCTCCAACAACCTGGGACTGAGGTTTCCCGAACCCACTCCTTCGAGGCCCTCCGGTGGTCCGGGTCGGAACACCGCAGGGACATTGAGCTCTCCGGGCTGACCGCAATTCATGGCTCTTCCTGTACCCAGACCCTCTTCGCAGCCCGGCTGGGAGGGGGCGAGGTGGAGTGTCCCACTGCTGGGGGGGGACTTGACCTCCGAGAGCTATGAAACCCTGGGGAACAGATCCGAAGGGCAAAGTCTCGCCTTGCGCCGGCCCAGTGCTCGGGAACAGCCCCGAGAAGCACTCCCGGCAGAGCCGAACCGCGCCTACCCAAGCTGCTGGCCCAGCACAGCGCTGCGGGCTCGTTGGGCTCCTGCGGGGCGGGAAGGAAACGAAAATAAAGAAACGGCGGCAAAAACCTGCACTGGGAAACGAATAAACCCCTCCCGGTGCGGCTGGGAACGAACCCGCCCGAGTCCTGCTGGATGCGCGGCCGGATCGGGTCCCCGTGCGGGGACGGGCCGGCGCTCCGGTTCCTGCCCACCGCCGCGCTCGGCTCGTGGGCATGAGCGGCCGGTGAGTTCTTTGCGGGAACCGGGCGGCCCCACAGCGTGCTCGGCTCCAGCTCTGCCCCAGTCCCTCCTGGGGTGCACCACCAGGGCTGCGGGCAGGCACCGGATCCCGCCCTGCTGTGAAGGGTCCTGCAGGGCACGGATGGAACAGGAATTGACTTCAGGCACTTGTCCCGTTGGGGACTGGCACCCCTCGCAGTGTGACCTGGTCGGTGCGAAGATGGGCATTAAACCAAGAGTGACTGGTTAATAAAGCCCCGTTAGAGTATCTGGATTTGTTAGCTGAGCATAGTGTCTTAAAAATCTGGAAGCCTATTAGCAAAACAGTAATAATTTTAAACGGCTGCATAAATAACAGTGCATAAAAAAAAAATAGAGAGTTAACTAGAAAAATCCCATTTATTACTCCTACCTCAAACTATTCCTGGTCAGGTTAAAGGGAAACAGACCGTTTTTCTCCCCTATGCTGCCTCCCTTTACCTGGCTTTCCCTAGACTTTAGGAAAGGTCCATCTGTGAATCTAGAGGTGTAGAATAAGCCTCCAGTGCTATGGGTTATGTGCACTCTTCAAACGTGTCATTAAGACAAGAAAAAGGAGATCTTCATTAGTTAGAAATCTTTATTATTTATTACATCTTCCTACTTCTCTGCAGAGGCCATGTTATCTTTGAAGGGTCTGGGTCTGTTGGTGTATCTCAGCATCCTGGTAGCTTCATGCAGAGTTTCACCAGAGTGGGAATGCTCCACTGCATCTGATACTGTAGCTTGAGCGCAGCTTCTGGCTGGTATAACAGCGGAGGTATTTGTACATCAGCGCCATTCCTCTCAAAAGCAGGATATGCTCTTCAGCTGGTTGTATCAAAAGCCTCATGAAAAGGAAACAAATCCCAAATTATTGGCATGAGAACAAGGAAGGGAAGGGAGCTCTGCAGAATGCATTGGACCAGAATGTCAATGGCTCTTGAGGGAAACCCTGAACAGGGCTCCGATGGAAGCTCAGAGGGAGAACAAGCAGTTTCTGACCCAATTATTACTTAGCTGCGTTCTAGAGATCCCAAAGCAGGGTAGGCATGTGGAGGTGTAACAAGGATGCAGCAAAAGCTGCCAGACTGTAAAGTTTTTAATCAGTGACCACTGCCTCAATCCATGTCCTTACTAAAAGGTGTTTGTTCCCAGTTCTGGGGAGCCCTTTGCAGTGAGGATTCTTTCTCTCCAGTATCCTGTCAATTACTTCAGCAATTCATCTGCTGTGCAGAAGAGAGCCTTATCCATCTTTGCATCCTTATTTCTGTCCATTGATAACCTTAGAGTTCTCAAGTGTGTCTTCAGCCCCTGTTCTTGTGGGCTCACTGAAGCTCTGAAATCAGGGTCCTCTTTGCAGTGTGTCTTCTCCTTGTACTTACCAGGACTGGCTCCAGCTGCATGTTATGGCTGTGTCTGGCCCCAGTGTGCTGGCCATGCTGTAGGGACAGGGACAGTGGTGATGGTAGGCAGGGACAGAAAAGGGCACCTGCCTAGGATATGCTGCCTCCACAGCCCTTCCTCATCTCTCTGAGGAGAGTGGTGGGCTGGGCAGGAGCCTTCCATTGTTGGCACAGGGCTCCTGGGCTGTCTGTAATTTTTGGGAGTTCCTGTCCCACCATCCAGCCTAGACAGACAGATGGATGGACCTGCCTGGCTGAAGTTTCCAGAGTGACTGAGTACAAGTGTCAATGTTCCTGGTGCCAGTCGTATTTGACTCTCCCAGGAGCAGTGGACAGATGGCTGTAAGAGATGAATCTGAAAGCCTTCTAGGATATAGTATGGATCATTCAAGGGGGAGATTGCCCTTGAGATTTATTTAAAGGGAATTCCAGGACTAAATTCTGGAATAAATTCCTTCTTTGGGTGCATGTCTTGCAGTGTCTTGCAGATGTGATCTAGTTTGATCTCCTGAGGACAGTCAGAGAGGGGGAAGCAGCAAGACAGCCCATGAACTGTAGGCTCTGTGGGTATTCATTGCATGCTTTCTCCCTGCTATCACCTATGTGTGGGGAGGTAGGATGCCAGGGAGACAGTCCGAGGCAGTTGGTACCCTTAGGAACTTGGCCTGGGCTTGTGTGCTGGGCTCACTCAGAACAGTGACCCTGCTGAGAGGTAAGTGGGTGCTGTGCTTCCCTCACTAGCTGCCTGTGCAGAGCTGCATGCAGTGCCTGGCTGCCTCCTCCGCAATGCGGAGTGAGAGGGTTGTGGAAGGCCTGGGTGCAGGAGCAGGTGTGCCCTTGCTGCAGAAAGCAAGGATGCTGCCTGCCCAGGTTCCACTGAGCCCAGCCTGGATTCCTGTCCTGGGGCTTTGAGCAGCTCCTGAGCCACCCAGGGGGATAATTTGGCGCTGGAGTGCCATGCTTATTTGTATTTCTGGGAGCTGTGATTTATTTGCCCTGTTTATCAGTGTGGAAATGCTGTGCAGTGGTGGGAGCCAAATGCAGAGACCCACTGCAGCTGAGAGCTGTAGAAGTGGGGAGCAGTGACATATAGCTGTAGATTCTCAGGAAGAGCAAAGGATCCTCTCCAAGGGACCCGGTGCTTAGATGGCTTTCCTTGCACACCACTTTCTTGCATCACCCACTCGCTAACTTGATGGCCTGGAGTCTACATCATATCCTGCCCATGATGGCAGAGAGCTTGCTGATGGGTTGTGCTGGGTTAGGAGAGCAGGCAGGATAAGTCTTATCAAACTTGTTCAAAAAGCAATGCCTTCCAAGGCTCACCAGGTGTACTGTGGTCTGGTGTCAGCTGGAAGTATGGGCTGGGAAACAGCTGGCAAGCAGCAATCAAGGTTTAATGGTGGAGCGAGCAAGGGGCTAGCAGAGGTAGCAAGTGCCCTTACACATGCTGCCCCACAGATAATGGCCAGGCCTGCTGGCAGGTCAGGAAAAGCCTCTGGTAATGACTCTGATGCTAAGACTACCTCCCTCCCAGCTCTGACATCCAGAGAGACACCTAAAGCAGTCAGGGTGTTAATTTCCTCTGCTTTATCTGTCAGACCACAAAGTTAAGTGACCTATAGTTAAACAAACCAAATTAAAAACAAGTGAGTTAATATCAACCTAGGATTACCCTTGTTATCAAGTAGGCGGAACTGTATCAAATAAACCAACAATTCTTTATAAGCTTTATCTAATTATCCAGGAGGCAGCTGCCTTGCAGAACTCCTGGCCTCAGACTCAGAGGGCATTCCTGGCCCCAGGCCAAGCAATTTATTTACTGATACTGCAGCCAGATGCCAGGCACCCATGAGGGGGTCCAAGCCCTGCCAGGCTGAAGGGATGTTGAGACAAGCTCTGATACTGGATGGAGTGCTGGAGGAGATGGCCGAGCAGATAATAAATCCTTTGGCAAGCAAAGGTGTGATGCTGGGGCAGTCACTGGTCTTCTGGTAGGAGCTGGATAAGATGGAGAGCCTTCCCGAAGGGTAATTCTTTCTGGGATGCTGATTGTGATAGGGATAGGTTCATAGCTTAGTTAAACTTACTGGAGAAGGTGAGCCCTGGGAGGGATGCTTGCTGTGCACCCCTTGGGAGGATTCTTTGTGTAGCAGCCTGCCATAGGACAAGGAAGGATGGGACTCAGCAAAGCACACTGGCAGGACAGGCTGGAGCTACTAGCAGCCACTACCTCATTCCCTCAGTCTCAACTTCTACCTCCTTCCTTTTTTCTTTCTCCAGTGAGAATCTGCAGATCCTCTTCCCTCATACTCTCTCTACACAAAAGAGCTAGAGCCCTTTAGGAAAGGTAACAGCAGAGCTGATGCCAGAGATATGGGTCATTCAGGTCCATGAAAACCTGCTGCTGTGGGTGGCTGAAGGTCAGCTGTATTGGCTTGGGCTTATTCCACCTGGTGTGGAGGCCAAATCTTGAACAAGTCACAGTGGGGAGCAGTGGTGATGGAAAATTATAGCTGCTGAAGGGTGTATTGTCAGAGGAGGTCACAGATTAGGTGGCCAGCCACACTCTGTAGGGTGGGCATTGGACTGGTGATGGCTTGAACTGTGTGACAGCACCACAGCAGGGTTTGAGGATTGGTTTTTTTTGGTTTTTTTTTTTTTTTGTCAGCACTGGGGCAGGAGGCAGGGTGAGTTTCCAAGGTCTGTTCAATGTTTGTAATGGACATACCACACTGAAGCTGAATTGGACACTGAGAAGGAGAACTTGGGGCTGGCAGCAGGACCATGCTCTAGAAATCAGCCCCCTGCATTGGTAGTTATTTGGGATATATCCTGTTGGTATTTATTTGACTTTTGGACAAACTTTCTGTTCTTCTTTTCATCAGCATCTTACCTGGGGAAAAGCGAGTCCCTTGAGAGGGTGTTGTCAAAGCAGGCTGCCTTCCAAGCTCCTCTGAAGCTGGACAGACCAAACTTTCATTGCTTTTAGGATTGAGATTCTTCTGTGAGGCACTTCTTCCCACATCTGATTTTAGTCTGGTCACATATGACCTTGCTAGAGGAGGCACAGAGGAGCATTTCAGGTTGACCAGAAGGATTTCTGTGCTCCCTGGAGCCAGGATGCAATGCCCTAGGAGCTGAGCCCTGGGCTCTCTGCTTTGGAGTGGGGAATTCAGTCTGGGAATATATCTCTCCACTCCTGGACCCTCCAGTCTCAGCAAGCACAGAACTTCTGGATTATAGGATGCTGAGAGTGAATGAATTTCCCCTCCAATTCTTTCTGATGCATCCCTGGCCTTTCCCTCCTGGAGGAGCTGCAAAGGGTGTTAGCTTGGGCTGGCCCATCCCTGCAGATGCTGGTTCCCATAACACCTCCTTTCCTTAGCCAGAGAAAGCTTTTGCAGACCTGTTTGGTCCCATGACTCCATGGAGGATTTGTACAGCCAAAGCATCCACAGCCAGTCAGAGCCCAGATGGCTGCTGAACTCTGCAGAGCTGAGACATCTTTCATCTGTATTTGTCCTGGAAATCTTTTTAACCTCTCACTCGGTTTTAGCCTTGAATATGTTTCGAATGCAAAATAATGCATTTGTAAATCATTGGCACAATGTGTCTCTGTTCAGTCAGTCCCTTGTTTAACTGGCCAGTGGCTACTAGGTGGGTCCCACAGACTGTTGCTCCTGGCACTGAGGGGCTACAGTCAGAAGAAGGGGTTGTGTCTGTCCTGCTCCCATGAGGCATTTGCACAGCCCTAGCCTAGTTTGTGTTCTCTCTTTGACCCGCCCAGCATCCCAGTACTTGGGATCAAACCTGTGTTGTGATCAGTTAATACCTCTTTCATAAATTCCTACCTCTTGCGTCATCACTGTGTTTGTGAAGGGCTCAGTGGACACCTTGGGAGATGAGCAGGTTGGGATCAAAGCTGGAATCTGGGGGAGATAACATGATTGGTACCCCATGACCATGGGTGAGTTGGAGTGGCCCTTGCTAAGCATGGCACGCTTGGGGCCAAGCTGCCCAAGATGTGTCAGCAGGGATGTGCCAAGGTCCTTTTGCATTAATGCCTACCACCACTACCACCCCATTCTTCCTCACACCCCTCCCTGCTGCTCCAGCATTTTATTCCCAGCTGCAAACCCCTGGGTTTGATTGCTGCTGTGATGCTGGGAGAAGCAGTAAAAGCTGAACCCCAGGGGGACAATAAAGCCAGTGGAGAGGAGATAAGCAAGGATCAAACAGAGTGCGGCGCCACCCCGTGCTGGACTCTCAAAGGTCCCTTTGTTCCTGCTGCCTCCTGATTCAGTGCCGCTCTGCCTTCAAGGGCTGCAGGCGAGATAGCGGCGCTCACGGACAGCCCTGCCGCAGCCCCTGGCCGTTGAGCTGCCACCTGTGCAGCCCAGCAATAAAAAAAGAGAATTAATTTCGGTCATAGCACTGATCCCAGTTGTACACCGAGGCCTGATAACATATCTCACTGGTTCCTATCAGGCAATAAAGCCTGATTGGGGTGGGAGATGATGGAGACATTCACCTTCCTCCTTATCCTGGGTTTGCTGAGGGGTTGTCCCCCTACCAGTCTGCTGTATCCTGACCCCCACCCATTGTCTGCTCTACAGCTGCCCCGCAGGCTGGCTTGATGGGGAAGTGCCGTCGGCCTCGCACAGCATTCACCAGCCAGCAGCTCCTGGAGCTGGAGAACCAGTTCAAGCTCAACAAATATCTGTCCAGACCCAAGCGTTTTGAGGTGGCCACGTCGCTGATGCTGACTGAGACACAGGTACCTTGGCCCTGGGAGGATGGAGCATAGCACCATGGAACTGCCATGGGGGCAAGTCAAGATCATGGGCAGTGCTAATGCCATCAGCCCCACACCCCATCAATGCCCCTTCCAGGGCATCTCATGCAGAGACCTGCCTAGTGGGTTCCAAGCTCTTCTCTTCAGAAGAGCACTGCAGAAATTCTATTCCTCTTTTTACCTGGTACCCCCAACCTGGGTTTCAGAACCTTCCCATCCCTCACCATGCTGCGGGAGGGGTCTTTTTGTGGGGCTAAAATGAAAATGTCCCTGTGCATATCCTTGGCTGGAGACTGGATGGGGGGAAGGCAGCAGCCCCCATTATTCCTCTCCCCATGACAACCTCAGCCTCTTTGCACATACCTGTAGCACCATGGGATGTCCCACAGTGAAGAGATTTGGGGGGAGAGGGATGTAGGGAAGGTGAGGGGCTGAGTGGGGACGGGATGGGGCAGGGTACATCCTCTCCCCTGGGGGCTTTCCCTTGGCAGGTGAAGATCTGGTTCCAGAACCGCCGCATGAAGTGGAAGCGGAGTCGCAAGGCCAAGGAACAGGGCGCTCAGGTGGAGGCTGAGAAGCAACGAGGGCTCAACAAAACCTGTGAGAAGCTGCTGCCTGGCGAGCCCCAGGGACAAGCTGCCAAAAGCCCCGAGTTCATAGGGCACAGCCCTGACTCGGGCTTCCTGCACTGCAGCACCACCGAGCTGAGCTACGGCCCGGACTCATCTTGCTCGGGGGGCGAGGAAGAGGAGGAGGACGAGATGGGTGCCACAGAGAGGAAGATTAGCTCTGTGTTGTGAAAGGCAAATGGAGCCAGCTGGGGAGAGGGGCTGGGCTGTGTTGTGGGGGGTCTCTTTGCTGGCAGACACAGACTATGCCTGGAAGGAGCAGGGGGCTGCAGGGCACCTGACGCCCTTTAAGTTATGTGTGTTTGGATCCTATTTAACTTGTAATTATTCCTCTGTGTGTATTTGGAAGAGTCCCAAGATCCCTCCCCTATAAAGCTGTTATCTGGATGCCTGTGCTTTTCCTTAGGGGATGGGAAAATCCCCTGTTCTGCTACTGTGCTGTCCTACCAGGTCTCTGGGGAAAAAGGTGGGGAGATCAAACTTGTGCAGCTGGCAGTCTGCTGGCACAGCTGGAAGAGAGAGACCCCAGACCCTGCTTTGACTGCACTGCCACCTCCCTACAGATCTGACAGTGCCTGGAGCAGCACATCCCAGTGTGGTGCCAGCTTGTCCTTCCCCTTGGTGGCATGAAGAGTGGGAAGGATGCACAGGTTGCTTGCCAGCCTGCCTTGCCTCCTCCTGCACTGGTAGCATCCCTGGTAGGGTCTGTGCTTTGCAGGGCAAAACTGTCCTGTGAAGGAAAGATGATGCTGTTTTCCATGCTGCAGTTAGCCTGGTTGCATTGGTGTGGCATTGCCCCAAATATGTGGGGATGAAGGGAGGCAGGAAAGTGCTCAGGCTGTAAAGGTTCAATGCTGTGGTGAGCCCCCCTTTTCCCGTGGTGATGCTTAACTTCTTAGGTTCTTCTCTTGTTTCATTATGCTGTTGGGATCTTTCTCACTCTGACTGGGCTGAAATCAACCCTTGGTAGCAGGATAATGACTGGTACCTTCTTCCACTTCCCTAGAAACGCTAGGGTTAAGCACTGACTCCCCATAAGTAAGCAGGCTGCCCATGTCCTCACAGGATGCTGGAGGGTTCTGGAAGGCCCTATAGATCTACTATGCTTCCTATGCAATTACTGGGTCTCTCCTTGGGGTGCTGAGATGGCCGTGAAGGCAGAGGGGCCAGCCCGAGGGGGTAGCCCAGCTTCACCACTCCAGTGCACGTAGAGCTGCAGGGGTGGAGCAGGCTGGGCCGGGGTGGGTGACCCATTCCCAGACAGACCATAATGTCCTTCCTGTCCCACATCCTGCTGTCCTCTCTTCTCCCCGTCTCTGCCTGAGATTGGCAGGGAGGGCTGTCTGCCCTGGGACTTGTGGTGGGGATGGGAATTGCAGCAGTCCTTGTGGAATCCTGGGCCATCTCTGGCAGATAGTGATGGGACAGGTAAGCGTTGGTGCGGGGCTGTCACACATCGCAAGGCTGGGAAAAGCCTATCAGTGTCTGGGGGGCAGCACCCTGGGCACGGGGACAGATGCGATGTCTTTGGGACAGACGGGTGGGCAGGGGAAGCAGGTGCATGGAGACGGACAGACAGATGGATGACGGTCTTGTGTGGGGGGACAGTGACCCACAGTGGCTGCTGGCAGCTCAGCAGTTTCCCNGGCACGGGAATACAAGGAAAGGAAGGAATGGAGAAGCGTGAAAGGATGGTATCTAATTCCCTGCCACTGCCATGTGGGGACAACAGGGAAGGAGAGCCCCATTGCTCCCAGAGAGTTGTTCCAGCTCCCAGCAGAAACACAGGACTGGGCACAGAAATGCTGGTACCTATCAGCCCATGGCTGCAGGAGCATCAGGGACAAAGACATCTATCACCTGATACAAACCTGGCTCAGCAGGAGACCACGGGAAGTACCACACATTCAAGCAGGAGGAATAGGTGTGGTAGAGGCAGAGAAGAAAAGGCAAAAAGGAAAGCAACAAAAATGCCAGGAAGGAGGAGGGAAGCTGAAGGCATGTCCCAGGCTTAAAACGTTCACCTTGATGGGCCATGACAGGTTTAATTTCCAGAGTACAATCATTAAAGTGATGGATGGGAGGCATTCATCTCGCGCCTGGTGCACTCAGGCCCACCGTGGCTGCAGGAGGGTTTGTTTTGTTGCTGTTATTTATGAGGTTGCTTCTGGAGGAGTCAGGCACTCTTCCAAAGCTAGGGGGACAGAGGAGGGGACACAACTGATGCTGGAAGAGTTAAAGTGCTGATTTACAGCTGGGCTGCTTAGCTGGATGACTCATTTGTACACATGAACAAATGCCATTAAGGCTGCATCTCCTTCCTGCCTCTGCCCTGGCACCCTCCCTGTGCTGTTTGATGTGGCCAGCCCCACTCTCCATCATAGTGCTGCCTATGCACCCTGGAGTCACTATCTGTCCCTCCCCACAGGAAAAATTAAGGTCCTGTCTCCTTGAGGGTCGTCCAGGGTGCTGGGAAGTAGGGCTCTTCCATGGTGGTGGTGCCCCATGAGAATGATACCTGATGGGCTCATACAGCCAGGGCACCCCACCCTCTGTGCCTTGGCTGGTCTTGGCCCCATAACTACTTTTGCCAATGATAACAACTTGTTACCTGTGTCCCTAATGCTCCAAGGAGCTTAGCGTGACCTGGCCCCATTAAGGTGTCACTCCATCCCTATGAGAGCACTCCCCAGCCTGCTGCAGCCTGTGACCCCTTGCCACCCTGCAATCCCCAAATTGTCTTCACTCATCGATCCCATGCACCCACGGACTTCACGGCCCCTCTTTGCTGGCTCAGCTTTATGCTGCCGCCTTCTCCTGCACTCACCTCCAACACCCCTTGCTCCACACTCTCTCCTGCATCCCTGCATCCCTCCCTCTTACACCTGCCCTCCTCCATCTCCTTGCCCNCTGGGTCTCTCCTTGGGGTGCTGAGATGGCCGTGAAGGCAGAGGGGCCAGCCCGAGGGGGTAGCCCAGCTTCACCACTCCAGTGCACGTAGAGCTGCAGGGGTGGAGCAGGCTGGGCCGGGGTGGGTGACCCATTCCCAGACAGACCATAATGTCCTTCCTGTCCCACATCCTGCTGTCCTCTCTTCTCCCCGTCTCTGCCTGAGATTGGCAGGGAGGGCTGTCTGCCCTGGGACTTGTGGTGGGGATGGGAATTGCAGCAGTCCTTGTGGAATCCTGGGCCATCTCTGGCAGATAGTGATGGGACAGGTAAGCGTTGGTGCGGGGCTGTCACACATCGCAAGGCTGGGAAAAGCCTATCAGTGTCTGGGGGGCAGCACCCTGGGCACGGGGACAGATGCGATGTCTTTGGGACAGACGGGTGGGCAGGGGAAGCAGGTGCATGGAGACGGACAGACAGATGGATGACGGTCTTGTGTGGGGGGACAGTGACCCACAGTGGCTGCTGGCAGCTCAGCAGTTTCCCCCTGGGTACATGGCATCCTCACTGCCCAGGTTCCCTCTCCCCAGCCAGTCCATCTCAAGACATGCAGGTGTCCAAACCCCTGGACTTGCCCAGTGGGGACCTCTGGTTCTGGGGAGGCTGCAGCCCTTGCTCCAAGGGGGTAGATATGAGCCAGGGTAGGAGCAGGTGCCAGGAGCCTGCTGTGATTGGTGAAATGTGGGGCAAGATAGAAAGAAATGTGTCATGGNCTGTTATTTATGAGGTTGCTTCTGGAGGAGTCAGGCACTCTTCCAAAGCTAGGGGGACAGAGGAGGGGACACAACTGATGCTGGAAGAGTTAAAGTGCTGATTTACAGCTGGGCTGCTTAGCTGGATGACTCATTTGTACACATGAACAAATGCCATTAAGGCTGCATCTCCTTCCTGCCTCTGCCCTGGCACCCTCCCTGTGCTGTTTGATGTGGCCAGCCCCACTCTCCATCATAGTGCTGCCTATGCACCCTGGAGTCACTATCTGTCCCTCCCCACAGGAAAAATTAAGGTCCTGTCTCCTTGAGGGTCGTCCAGGGTGCTGGGAAGTAGGGCTCTTCCATGGTGGTGGTGCCCCATGAGAATGATACCTGATGGGCTCATACAGCCAGGGCACCCCACCCTCTGTGCCTTGGCTGGTCTTGGCCCCATAACTACTTTTGCCAATGATAACAACTTGTTACCTGTGTCCCTAATGCTCCAAGGAGCTTAGCGTGACCTGGCCCCATTAAGGTGTCACTCCATCCCTATGAGAGCACTCCCCAGCCTGCTGCAGCCTGTGACCCCTTGCCACCCTGCAATCCCCAAATTGTCTTCACTCATCGATCCCATGCACCCACGGACTTCACGGCCCCTCTTTGCTGGCTCAGCTTTATGCTGCCGCCTTCTCCTGCACTCACCTCCAACACCCCTTGCTCCACACTCTCTCCTGCATCCCTGCATCCCTCCCTCTTACACCTGCCCTCCTCCATCTCCTTGCCCCTGAACTTCGCACCTGCCCTTGATCCTCCCTACACTCCTCACCGGCCTCCTTCACCCCTCCACGTTCTCCTGACCCCCTCCTGCCCGCTCCCTCTCCCTGCTCCTGCCCGCTCCCTCTCCCCCTCTCTGCGCGTCCCTCCGCCGCCCCCTGGCGGCCGCCGCTGCCCGCGCGAACTGACCCGAGCCAGCCGCCGTCGTCGCTCCGGGGGCAGCTGCGTCTGGTCTCCATGGCAACGCGGGCCGGCCCGCGCGCCGCTGAGTGACCGGGACGGGACCGAGGTGCCCCGGGTTCCCGGTGCTTTAGGGAGCTAGGCTGGGATCGAGGGAGCCGCACTAACCCGGGGGCGATGGTGACTCGGGGCTCAGGCTTCTGCTCCGCTCCGGGGACAAGCAGGGTTGTAATGGAGTGGGCCGTGCCCCAGGGAGCTGGGCAGGCGCTCGCTGTAGGGAACAGAGTCCTGCCACACTCATCCATACGGGGCTCGAAGGGACCAGGCCAGGCTACCAAGCACAGCTTTGCTGTACTGCGATTTGTAGGCCGATAGTGGGCAGGGCTGTGCTATCCAGCGCCAAGGAGAGCCCTTCCGCAGGGGCTGGGCTGTGAGTCACGACCCACAGGTCATCGGGACAGCCGTGGTCTGTGGACAGGGCTGGACTCGGCTGCAAACTGGGAACACAACGGGGGCTGCTCCCCTGTAGGGAGGGCCTCAGCGCCACCATGAGCCTGAGGAGGGGCGTCGGGTCACTGGGAGTGCCCAGCTCTTGGCAGCAAAGGCTTTGTGGGTGCAGGAGTAGCACGTGTGAGGACTTCTTCCTCTTGTTTCTCAGATGCTTGCTCAGATGTACGAGGAGCTCCAAAACTCTGACTCTTTTCGGAAGAGTGGCTATGACAGGAAGGTGAGCGGAGGAGCAAAGAGTGCTACTGACAGGGGTGGATAGTGGAGAGGAGAGGAGAGGAGAGGCAAAATAGGTTTAGCCTTTGCATCCCTGGTTCATCACACCTTTTAGTATCTGCTGTTTGGGCTGTGGCCGGGAGATGTCCTCTCTGGAGCCCGCAGCAAGGCTTTTGGAGACTCCTGGAGTTTTGCCGCGAGGTGGCTCTTCTCATCAGTTTCCAGAGTCAGAAACCCTTAGCATAGAGAAACTGCTGTTTGAGTGATTTCTCCTCCCTTTCTCCCAAACTGCTGCTCCCTTAAGGTGTCTACAAGAGAGGCAAAGAAGAAGAAAGTCATATACTGGGGCATTGAGGTGCCTGAAACACTCAGTTGGCGTGGCTGGGAACTGGGAAAAGAGATGATCAAACACCTGACTTTGAAAAATGTTCATTGGAAAGCCCAGAAGCTGAGTTACAGGTGCGTGGGAAGTTTGTTTGTCCTTTGTACTACTCGCTCTCTGCATCTTCACTCCTCCTGCTGTATCAGTCACATCAGCACCTTTTCTCAGATTCACCTTCCTTCTCTCCCCTTGAGTGCTGTGCTGGAGACAATGTGTGCACACTTACGTTGCAGGACAGAAACCTGCTAATTCAGAAACACAGGCCTTGTTCCTGGCAGAAGTCTGTTAAATGAAATGCCTTGTTTTAAATTCTGTTTTGCTGATACTTCTGTCTGTGAGGCATTTCCAGTCTAGTGAGATTTTAATTGTGGATGTATGCCAGCCAGTCACTAGTGTGATCTAAAACCATTGCTCCCGGAGTCCCTCTGGATATTGAGCCATTCCAGCAGTCCCTGTGACCCTCCCTGCTCTGACATACAAATGTCTGTCCAATGTGTTTTGCTCATACTGCATGTCCTGAAAACATAAAATATTGTTCAAGGAAGGGGTAGGTACTTAGAGCTGGGAATAGGTTTTCAGCACACCTTGGTTCTGTCTCTCTCTACTATTTTACTGCCAAAGTACCCTTGGGGTCCAGTGTGTAAAGTGTGTCTAAATTGGGGGGTCTGGAGGTGTTCGTTATTTATTCTCTTTTCTGCTGTCTAACTTAAGCTGTCCATCCTCAGACAAAATCTCTTGTTTTGATTTTGTTGTCTAGAGCTCCTTCCACGCCATTCTTCTTCACTGTTTTCCCGCAACCGATTACTCTGAACCCTGGCATTTCTGTAACTCTGCCCATTGTTTTCCGGCCCAGTGAAAAGGTAAAGCAGCAACATCACAACTGCTCTCGTGCTCAGGCTGTGTTCCGGGGGAGGGCAGTGGGCCTCTGCCTCTCTTGTCCTTTCTGATTTGTTTTCACTTTAATGCATGAGTCCTTTGGGGAAATTATAGCATGGAAGGAGTGGGCAGAATGACCTTCCTGATCTCTCCACTTCTTCATTACATGGGGGAGCCCTAATCCCTGACTTCTCTGCAGAGTTTGCCGGTAGTTATGAGAGCAATCCTCACAAAAAGTATACCCAGGTTTTCGTGTACTACTTCTGCCTTTCAGCTCAGTAAGATAAAGTGCTTAAACTGTCCATACCTGGTTTGATCCCGAAGAAACACATCTCAGTGGTTTTAGTGCAGAACCTTAGGTTGAGGGGCTTCCTACAGATTCCAGAGCCTCTACATTCAAGAGCTACCGGTTTTCTAAAGGGATATGTCAGAGGCCTCCCTTCTTTTGGATGGAGGGTGTTTCTTCAAGCTTTATTTTAAACAGCAATGATTCTTTTTATCCAGACCCTTTTCTTGATTTTCAGGTTGTTTGTAGTGTCTGTCTTGGCTCTGAGTGTTGATCTCAGGCTCCTGTCAATAGCTGTGTGTCTTTGATGTGTATCTCTGTCCTAGCCATAGAGCACGGACATTGGATAGATTCCCAGTACCCTGCTGTCTTAGTATAATGATTTTCTGATGACTGTTCAGTGTTTCCTTTATGAAATAAGCTATTGGCCTTGTTCCATTTTCAGTGAATAGTTTGTCTGCAGCACATCAATTGCTAAAGCAGGAGGCTGCCTTTCTTAGAGCAAGGACTGTGTGTGCTGCAGTGTCCAAGGTCTCTCCTTACCTGTATAAGTGTTACTCAGGAGGAGTGACAAATGGGAAGCATAGAAAACACATCTATTTCAATTCCTTCTATCTTGGCTGGTTAGCAGATGTCCTGAGGCTATTTGTACACAGTGCTGTCAACGCTGCATCTTTAAGTTGTGTGTTATCTGTTTGGGTCTCTAGCTGACAAAGCATTTAATCAAAGATTAATACTTCTGTGCACATGGAGCTCAAAGAAAGACTGTACATGCTTCAGTTCAGCTGAATTGGGATCTTGAAAATACTGAAAGAAATCCATCTGCATGGAAATAATCCAGGTGAAACTAATGTGGCCTTCAACTGCTCTTGGTGAGGGTGTGTGTGTGTTCCCTGACAGAAGAGTATGTCTGGATACCTTCCACACTGCCTGCCTTTTCTGAGTGATTCATATGCTCTCTGTCCTGCACAGAGGCCTCCACTGGTGCCTCTGTTGCCAACATTTTTTCCCCCAGCACTTCAGAGGTGAAGGTGACAGGTATTCATGGGTGCAGCTGCAGAACCTGCAAGATGGAATCCATCTAACTGCTATCTCCCTTTGCTTTTCTATGCAGAGGGATTATGAAGACAACATCTTCTTTACAAAAGCTGAGGGTGAGTTCTCTGTTGCCCTGCATGCTATACTTCCATGCTCCTGTCTGTCCATCCCAGCCACTGTCCGGTTGCCTGCCTGTGCTATCCATGATGTTACGGAGGCAACGTTTCCATTGTGCAACATTGGGTGAGTGAGATGTAGCTAAGCAAACACTCTTTTTGTTTTGTCAGGTATTTTGCCACTTTCTTGGACTGTCCAGTGAATGCAGTTCATTCCAGTGATTATTATTTCTGTTGGCTGCCTTAACAGGAGTGAAACTCTGCCTTCCCTGAGGTCTTGGCAGAAAAGGCAGCATAATGTTAGTACAAGTCACTGTGGGCACATCTTGGCATCTCACATCTGTTTGTTGACAGCATATGCTGAGAACCATTCATGCGCAGGAACTAGGTGGGGACAAGCACAGTGTCCCACTGAGAACATCCCATATTCACTGGAGAGGCCTGGGCTTCGTTTTAACCAAAGGCAACCTGCCCAGCATGAACAAGGAGAGATGAGCTACCACCTGGAAACATTTTAGTCATTTAGGAGCAAGGTTGCTCGCCGTTATCAAGGTTTATCCTATTTTAAGGAGGAAGGACAGTAGTGTAGAAAGGAATACAGTGAAGTTCCCAGGCAGGGAGGAGGTGTATTTCCAACCAAGTGATTCCAATAATTTCGAGTGTTTCAGTCTCCACTTGGAGAAATAATTTGTTACAAGTGAGAGACTCAGGGTGTTGGAGGATAAGGATGGTAAGCAGCACACAGCTTAGATCATTAAAATAGAAAAAGCTGATGGTATATCATGTTCTTTGCAGGAATCAAACAAGCAAAGGGGGTTCTGGAAAACTGAATGAGGTATTAGGGAAATGGCTCAATCCTCTCTTCTCACTTGAGCATATAACAAATGTTCATTCAGAATTAAGTAGCTGCAAATTTAGATACAGGAAAAGCAAATACTTAATTGTGGAGCTGATTTGCTTGCTATCACCTTGTGGTCATTAACAAAGTTCTTAGCTGTAATAACTAAGATTCATTAGAGTGTGAACAGAGAATTTGCAGAGACTAGAGACAAATTTCTTCACAGCATCACATATTTGTCCAGCTGCACTTGGGATTCTTCCATTCAGCACTGGTTGCTTGTCATCCTAATTGAATAACCTATTGGGAAAGGCCCATCCTATGCATGATTGCACAGGCTGCAAATGATCCACTGATCTGCTTAAAATGTATCTCCATTTCCTAGTGATCTCGTTAGCGTCTTTGCCTGGGAGACACCAAGCCCTTTCTTCATGATTCCTGAACGTGGCACACTGAACCCAGGTACTAAGTGCATGGTCAAGGTGATCTTCCGGCCCAACATGGCTGGGATGCATGATGCAGCAGCAACATGCTGGTTTGGAAATCAACTGAAACAAAAGAGGACAATCCAGCTAAATGCTCTGGGTGAGTCTTTCTTGCATTTAACACTCAAAGAAATGTGTATTACCCCTAACTCTGGAGTAGCATTCCACAAGGATACATGGAGGGCCTGCACTCTGAGGCTCTGCTGCATTCGGCTTAACCCAGTGATAAGTGAAGCCCACAGTTTGAAAGGGGCCTGTGAAATTCTCTAATGTACTTTTGCCAATTTGGAAGTGCTATCTGAAGAGACAGAGGGTCCAATATGCCCTGTAGCATGCTTTAGCCAAACCAGCATTTCCAAGGCCTGTTTAAGTTGACTGAGGGATAGAAATGAGAGGAATTCACTGGAAAAAGCCTCCACAAACTCTTGGCTTTGTCTGCACTCAGTGTCTCCTGTCTGTCCCTGCTAGACAGAGAAGCAGAGGGAAATTTCTAAAGCTTTCTGGATGCAAACTAAAATAAGCAATGATTTCATTAGCAAGCCCTTGCCCAAAGTGACTTGTATATGGCCACTGACAAAAAAAAAAAGTGATTCTGAGTTAAGTAAATTAGGGCTGGAAGGGAGCTTATTTGGTTCAAAGCAGGGCCAACTTTGTAGGCAGATCTAACTTCAGAGTTACCTGAGGTTCTTCAGAGGCTTGTCCAGTTGAGTGTAGAATATCCAAGAATGGAGGTTCCACCTGTCTTTCCTAATCCAGTATACTATTATTTTTAACAGCCAAATACCCCTGCCTGCATGTGAGCATGACAGGAAGGAATTCTGGAGGTGTACAGCCTGGAAAGTTTCAGGATGTCCTGTGTTTTGGATCAGTACCAGTGGGGACAACTGTGGAGAAGTCTGTGGACATCTTCAACATGTCTGTGGTATGGGGAGAGGGAGATTGACTTCTTGTGAGAAGCTGGCAAGCTGACACATTCTCTGGGATATGCGGTCTTGTGTATCTCCCTCAGTGCTGCAAAAATAGCCTAAGTGTGAATGTGGATGAAGCAGAGGTGATGAGCCTTCCCCTACCAACCATGCCATTCACCCTTGCCTTCCAGCTACAGTGCTGGCAACTTTGCCATTTGCAGTGTGGTATTGCAGTTTCCCCCTGCTTCCCTTCTGTACTTGGTCCAGATCAGGCAGCCACCATGTCCTTTGCATCCTGCAGCTCTCCTGCTCACTCTGGACAAGCCCATCAGACCTGGGTTGTGTCAGTCTCAAATTGGTGTGGGGGTGTGTATGTGTGTGTGTGTGTGTGTGTGTGTGTGTGTGTGTGTGTGTCCCAGGCAACTGATGGGTCTTCCACTGCCCTCTGTGGACTGCAGCCCAGCGAATTGTTAAAAAAGTCAAATGGATTTGAGCACCTGTGCCAGCTCAGCCCATCCCAGCTTTTTAATGATGGATGTACTCAGAGACTGCTGACATGGATGACAGCAGTGCTGACTCCTCCACAGGCCCTGTGGCTTGAGAGTGGAAAAGACACACTCATTTTTGTACTGTTATTATTCACATTGCAGTGGTGCTCAGCATTGCCAGGCATGGATCAGGACAGTTTTTTAAGGGTCTTGAGTAAGGTGTCAGAGCACCAACTTTGTTTTTTAGGAAAAGAAGACTCATAAACAAGATGGAACTGTGGATAGAGAGGAATGTTACCTGCCTACATGTTCCCCTGGTCATAGCAGTCACTTAGTTCAGTTTGGGCCCTAGGGACACCTTGAGCCATCTTTCCACCTACCAGGAGGGGCACTCCAACCCCAGAGATCACTGGGAGTTTTGCTGCAGCCTACTGATTTCTGAGCATGTTGTGGAGCTTGTTGCCACCTGTTCTCCATCAGAACAAGGTGGCAGAGGTTTGCTGCACAGCGATTCTGTGGTGGCCTTGGTGTTCTTGGTGGTGTTCAGCACTGCTGAAAACTACAGCTCTTACCTTCGTATCCTTCATTCAGAGCCATCCTGGCTCATGTTGGCTCCTTTGTTAACCTAATTATTTTCTACTTATAGGTTGATGCACCATGTAGAATACAACAAGCAAAAGACCCTCTGATTCGTGATTATGTTTTTTCCTGTGATGTGTCCCATGGTGTTGTTCCTGCCAAAGGGAAGCTGGTCTTGTGCATACGGTTTCAGCCTCAAGTAGTAGGAGAGCACAGTACTGACTATTTCACTATCACATCTGCTGGATGCCACTCGGAGACTGTTCTGAAAGTGGTTGGCTCATGTAAAGGTACCATAGCCTTTCCTGTTTCTCCCTGTCAGCTTCTTACCGCTGGGGGGGAAAGGTTTGTGCTTGAGAAAGGACTAGGAGCTATCATAGCCTGTAGTCACAGACTAAACTTCTGCTGGGATTCTGGCTGTCCGTGGCGTAGTGCTTGGGATTTATACTTGTTTGACTGTTTTAAGTGAATGTCCAACTGTTTACTAGGACTAGTGGGTTTGCTGAAGAGTTGAATCTCTTTGAGAATATTAAGTGCAGCAGCGTCTTGTGACATGTTGGAAGAAACAGCTATGACAAGTCCAGGATTTTATCTTGCATGTTGTGCTAGGTCCTTCTGTGTCCCTACACCAGTGTTCTGTGGACTTTGACTGGGTCAATCTTGGAGAAAGTTTGATGCAGACACTGAAAATTAGCAACACATCAGATGTCCCGGCCTATTATCAGTTTGATATTGATTGCAAAGGGAGTGTCTTCTCCTTGGATCGCCCCTGTGGAGTCTTGGAGGGCACAACAACACTAACCCTAAAGGTGATCTTCCGACCTACTCACCCAATGAATTATCACCGCAGAGTTGTGTGCCTTGTCCACCACCAGGTATGGAGGCAAAGGGTAGTTTCATTGCTGTGATATTTTAGAGGCATATTCCAGTAAACCAACAGGACTGGCCTGTCTCAGTAGTCCCTGCAAATCTCTTCCCACTGCATTTTTGTTGATACCTATCATAGAATTGTTAAGATTGGAAAAGACCTCTAAGATCATTGAGTCCAGCCATTAACCCAGCACTGACAAGTCAGCCATATCCCCAACTGCCACATCTACGTGTCTTTTAAGTACTTCCAGGGATGATGATTCAGGTACATCCCTGGTCAGCCTGGGGTGACAACCATTTTGGTGAAGAAATTTTTCCCATTATCCAATCTAACCACTGCCCAAACACAACTTGAGGTCATTTCCTCTTGTCCTATCACTTCTTACCTGGGAAAAGAGACTAGTCTCCACCTGCCTACATCCTCCTTTCAGGTAGTTGTAGAGAACAATAAAATTGTTCCCCATGTGCCTTGTTTTTTCCAGGCTAAACATCCCCAGCTTTCTCTGCCATTCCCATAAGACTTGTGCTCCAGACTCCTCACCAGCTTCATTGCCCTTGTCTGGATATGCTCCAGCCCCTCAATATTTTTGTTGTACTGGGGGGCCCAAAACTGAACAGAGTAGTCAAGGTATGGTCTCACAAGTGCTGAGTACAGGGGGACAATCACTGTCCTGGTCCTGCTGGCTGCACTATTTTTGATACTAGCCAGGATGCCCTTGACCTTCTTGGCCATCCAGGCACACACTGGCTCATGTTTACCTGTTATCATCCATCACCCACAGGTGCTTTTCTGATGAACAGCTTTCCAACCACTCTGTCCCAAGCTTGTAATGCTGCCTGGGGTTATTGTGACCCAAGTGCAGGACCAGGACTCTTGCTGGGCAGAGTCCCCATGGTGCAGGTTCCTATCAGCAATAGGATATGGACAGTCAGCAATGCCTGTGGATAGGGTGAGGTACATCCTCTGTGGCTCTTGTCCATTTGTCTCTCTCCTAACTTCAGCTGCATAGCTGTGCACTGGGTGCCTTCAATTTTCACTCCAATTTCAAGAAAGTTCTTGTCTCACATCAAGACATAAAGTAAATGGCAGCCTAAAACTGCAGATGCTAAGCTTTCCCCAGGCATGGTTTTGGAATTGAAATACTGTTATGGTGTAACTCTCAAAGCAATCACACAACAGTCTATTTCTTATTATCCTGTCTTGTGTTTTCCCAGGAACCCATGTATGTGGACTTTTTTGGTACCTGCCATTCAGACACAGTTAAGCCAACCACCCTTCAGGAAAGACACCTCTCCTTGTACCGAACCAACATGGTGAGGGGATTGACCTTCTACCCCCCTGATATCTTGAGTGTGATGCTGAAGGATGGGAAGTTACAGGTGGATGAAAACGGAGCCCTCATGCTGCCCCCTGAGGTATGAGGTTCCCTCCCTGGAATCTAAGACACTTCCAGCTCTTTTCTGTATATGCTGGATATCTGTTGTACAGGAGACAGATCTAGAAGGCCTTGCCAAACTGATTTCTTTAGTGTTTCTGCTGTTGATGTTCCCAGCATACGCCAACACTATCTTTGTCAACTGGCTTTTACCCTACCTCAGTCACAAAGCTTCTTTCTGTCTTTAACTCAATCACAGGGTCATCTTTTGCCTATATTTAGTTTCAGATTGAGGCTTACAAACAGAAGCCTCCTTGAAGCTTAGACTTTGAGCTGTCCTAGGAACTCTTACTGAAATGTATCTTGCATGCCCTCTTGCTCATGAAGGCAATCAGTGCCTCGTGTGTCCCACAGGCACACTTTCCCTGCTCACACTGAGATATTTCCGTCCTGTAGATTTCTGAGGACCAGCCACCCAAGGAATACTTTGAACCCAGTGCCATCACTGAATATTTCTATGATGGTGTAAACAGCGACCTGGCCTTGTTTCCTGCTCATGTTAGTGTCAGCCCCAGGGAGTATGATTTTGGATGCTGCATGCCACCACACAAAACAGAACCTCTTTCTCTCTGTGTGACCAACCACACCAAAGGAAATATCATCCTTGCCTGGACTCCAAACCATGGCAGTGCCTTCCAAGTGAACCCCAAAATCTGTGAAATGTCACCACTGGAGTCTTCAACCTTCTCTGTCTTTTGCAAGCCCACTGAGGTCAACAGTCTTTATGCAGCAGAGCTGGAAGGTTTTGCTTATTACAAGGTTAGTAGGAATTACTAAGACCAGAGATGACCTAGCAAGCAACTGTTTGCAGAATAAAGTATTTTGGGGGAGTTAAAATTCAGTTTAAACTCTTAATTTTGAATTTGACAAACTAGCACCTCTATTAAATCTTTTGGCCACTGTTTTGATACACTGTTGGGGTAAAGTTTTTATTTCACCTGTGTCCTGGCAGAGAAATTACTGAAACAAGTCACTGCTCATGCATGTGCACAGGTGCACTTGCTCTTACCCCTAGAGAACATGAAGCATAGTAAACCTCACTGAAGGAGGAATTACTATGAATGATTGCACTATAAGTGTAGATGTGAGCCTGCACAAGAATGGTTATTGTGGCCTAGGTGATAGGGAATAACTTGGTCTTTGTGTCTGGCCCTTCACAAGTAAAGCTGCTGAAGGTACTGTCACTCTTCTCCCAAGTGATGTTGGATTTGTGTTACACAAGTCTGCAGTTACAGGAGATTTAGCACCCAGAAATGTCCTGGTAAGTGAAACTTAGTGTTTGCAAGTCTCTCTCTCTTTGTTGGTCTCTTCAACTCAGATTAATCTGTGATTCTGTGAAGGTACCTTTCCACACTCCCTTCCTGCACACACTATGTTGTCCCTTGTGTGTCTGCAGGTGATGAGACACTACACCAACATTGAGAATGATGCCACCATCTGTCCATCGTGGTGCCTGACTGTGAAGCTGAGAGCACACACATATGAAAAAAAGCGGGAGCATTTTATTCCACAGTACATCCTGGATGTTGCCAAAGTGTGTAACTGATTGACCTTTGGATCTTTGCAGAGACACTGAGTGTTTGCCTCTGATTTCTTTACTTTGTCTCCCGTTGCACTGAGATGTGTCTTTGGTGGTTTCTGATGGTATGGAGGCTCCTGCTGTAGTATACAAAAGTAGTATATTGTTTCTCCTGCATTAGCTTCCCAGCCCCCACCATGTCAGCTGTACGGACATCTCATTAGCTCTGAGAGAACAGCTGTTGGGATCACCCTCCTTTCTGTTTAGGTAAAGGCACTAACAAGGGTGTTCAGTCCCCTCTCAGGAGCCTCAAAAACTCTGCATGCACTTCAGCAAACAGAATCCTCACTTATGAAGGAGAAGTGGTTATAAGACAGAGGGGAAGGTTCTCTCTCTTCCTGCTGTTTCTGTACCACAGTAAGGTATTTTTCCTATGAGGCAAAGTGAGATCTGATCCTAAGAAGTAAGAATAGTTCTTGAGAACCTCTTATAAAATCTCCTCAGCTAATCTGAGCCATGCAGCCTTTATTTGGTATGCATGAAGTGGAGCAAATTCTAGCCTGCTGGAATTCTTCATCCAGGATGTCACTATCCATGCAGAAACTGCAGGCACCAGCAAGCATCTCACTTACTGGATGGGAATAAAGCATGGCATGATGGAAAATAGCTTCACCAGTCCCATGAGCCCATGAAGGCCACTGTGGGAAGGGAAAAGACCATCATTTGTGTACCCTTGAGTGGTTTAATTTCTTTCCTTGAAAAGAAGCAATTAGAAAGTTCTCCATAGACTCAGGATAGTGCTAATTAGAACCTGGAATTGAATATAGTGAAAACTTTTTCTTTAAGCTGGTTTTTAAACCTAGTGAAAACAACCCTTCTTGCTTGTCTCCACCAGACTTTTCCTCCTGTGGTTTGTGACACTGATACCTACTGCAGCATGCTGTTGTCCAACACGGGCACCTCTTTGATAACCTTCAGTGTGAACCAAACTGCCTGTCCCTCTGTTTTGGTCAAGCCCCGCTCAGGACACATCATTCCAGGAGGCCACCAGATTTTCTTTCTCTCCACTCACCCAGTTAACACAGTCTTTCAGCAGCATTTCCTGCCTTTGGAGCTGAACTCTTATCCTGCATACACCAAGGTAAGGAGAGGGAAGTGGAAGATGGTGAGCAAAGTTTTGTTCCGTTGTAGTCTTCCCTTTTCACAGTGACTTGCACTGTGATGCCTATTACATCTCCTAATGGCTAGTTTGGATTTTTCTCTTTGGAACTAGTTTGGATTTTTCTCTTTGGCACTAGGAATGAAAGAGTATTTTCAACATTAAATATGGAGGCAGCATTGCAGAAAGAAGGCCTTTGTGGTGCCAAACATCCTGTATCCCTTGTTCCTTGCATTCACATCTCTTGGAATACACTGCATTATGCAAAGGGTCCAACTTGACAGCACAGCCTAAAGCCCTTCTCCCTATTAAGATTCAGTTTGTTCTTGCTTCTCTCTTGGAAGGAGCAACATCTTTGCGAGGTTCCTCCAGAGGTAGCTGAGATTTCTAGCTAATATCTGTTACTTTTTCTCTTAATTCCACAGAAGATTGTTCTCCAGAGTTGTGGACAGTCTCTTCTTTTACTCTTAGAAGGTGATGGAAAACTATACTTCAAGCCTCTCCATATAGGGACCTCCTCTACACGAATGTATACCATTAAAAACTGCACAAGGCTACCCATGGTTTTCACATGGAAGATCCGTCAGTCTGACAGTAAGATCCTGTCTGTCAGCCCTGCTGCAGGGATCCTCCAGCCCTATGAAGCCATGGTAAGTTCAAGTTCTACCAAAGTTACAGTTTGCTCTCTACAATACGACCTCAGCCTGGCTTTGAATATCTGGATGTTCATTCCCAGTGTGAATCTTTGACACAGATGGAGGTAGTATGTCTGTAGAGAACTAGGTTAGCTATAATGGAGGAAGGGAATGTGCATTAAAT
Source organism: Toxostoma redivivum (assembly GCA_013397375.1). Taxonomy (NCBI): domain Eukaryota; kingdom Metazoa; phylum Chordata; class Aves; order Passeriformes; family Mimidae; genus Toxostoma; species Toxostoma redivivum. Next base: position 280,069 of record VXBI01000290.1, on the reverse strand, counting down.
GCAATTGTTGAGGTGTTTGGGTTTGTCTCTGGACTGGAGCTCTTGTGAGCACTTTTCACTCTTGTGATTGCAGGCTCAGGCATGGACTTTTATTCCTGACAAGAAAAGCAAGTATCTGCTGCAAGCTATGGTATTTGTGAAGTGGAAAAGCCCAGACCCTGTGTCTCCCAAAGGTGTCCATTATGTCTTACGGATCATTGGAGAAGGGGCACTGGGCACCATCAGGGTAAGGAACAGGGGGCCACTGAGTAGTAGTAGGGGGAACTAGGGTGGGATGGTGGTCTTAGACTTCCTTTTTTGCACAATCTGTGCTGGAGGCAGCCAATAAGGATTCACAGTAAAATTCCCAGACACTGTTTTCAGTGTAAATGACAGTACTCATCCTAGTGGCCTAATGGCAACATGTTGCAAATGTCCTGCCAGTTGAAATATTACCTTAACAAATCCTCTGGGATTGCTTTGTTCCAGACTAAACCAAGCAAGCCATTTGGCTCCTTGGGAATCATGGTTCTCTCCTCTCATTCTGTCAGCCCTCCTTCTCCATTTGTTTTGCCATTAGACTGATTTCTAAGTGTAGTGGACCTTTTAAAGTGGTATAGTCCGTACATTGCCACCTGGCTTTCCTCCTGTTACCTGCAGGTCTGTGCAGCCACTTTCATTTTTAGTCACGTTTCTTAATGAAGCAGAGGTAAATAAAATGATACTTTGTAAGTCATCACCCCATGTCAATCATGCTGATTGATGGGTGATAATGTCTTCGAGGTACTTAGTCATTATAAATCGTATGTGAGTGCACAGCTAGCCAAAAGAGACAGGGACTCTTTAAGCAGTCACAAAAGGGCCAGCAAATCTCTCAGCCTTGGCCCAAGTGCATCTGGCCAGCTAGTGTTCTCACAGCCCTGAATATGCTATATCCTACCCACCAAGCAGCCTAAAAACAGTAGGAGAATGCATTTGGAGACCTGTTCCGCATTTTATTGTTCTCCAACTATGTGAAAGGAGTTTGTAGCAAAGTGGATGTTGGACTCTCCTCCTGAGTAATAAGCTATAAGGCAAGAGTAAATGACTTAAAATTGCACTAGGGGAGGTTTAGATTGGATACTTGGAAAAATTTCTTCAGGGAAGGAGTTGTCACTCATTGGAATGGGCTGCCCAATGAAGTGGTTGAGTCATCATTCCTGGAAGTATTTAAAAAGACATGTAGATGTGGTACTCAGGGACATGGTTTAGTGGTGGATTTGACAGTGTGAGGTCAATGGTTGGGCTCAATGATCTTAGAGATCTTTTCTAATCTTAACAGTTCTATCTCCCAGGGCATGCTAGGTCCTGCACAAAGCAGGGAGTCCTTTGCACTGCACTGCACATGCCAAGGGACCAGCATGTGGTGAGATAAGTGGTGGCTACACTCAATCACTATGCTTGACATGTTAAAGTGACCTCAGCATGGTGGGTTTGTATTCCAGGCACAAAAGGAGCATCTGAACCTTGGAAATGTTCTAGTTGGTGATCAAAAAAGCTGCAGCATTGTACTGCTAAATGATGGGATCTGTACTCTGAATTACATCCTCAATGTGGAACAGCTCATCACAGGGCCTCGTGCCCCTGAGGAGGTCTGCAATGATCCACTGGGTACTGTAAAGGAATTAGCATGGGACAAGACCTTAGTTTCCCCCTCTTTTCTCCAAAATCAATCTAGAATTCACTTGGAGGTTGGACTGCTTGCTGGCTGGCCTGAACTGTTTCTCTCAAACCTTAAGTTGTCTGCTTCTTTGCACAGGAAGTGACTTTTCTATCTTGCTGGAAAAAGCATAATTCAGAGTCCAACAATTGAAGTTAGACCAATCTGGACCTTGAAATAAGACACAATTTCCCAGCAGAGAAGGAAGTTAAATAAAGGACCTTACCAGAAGAAATGTTGGAGCTCAGCTCTTAGCTGTCTTTCTAGAAGGCCTCTGGTTGGGAAGTTCCCTGTTCTTTGCTGGCCAGAGGCAATCTCGGTGCTCCCCATGAGCTGCCTACAGTTGTACTCTGGGAGTCCCAAGTTCGGCACCTGAAGCTAATCCTAACAATTAGGCAAGGGGTGGCAGTGGCTAGAGTGCAGGTAGACTTAGTGACCTGTGTGCCACAACATGTGTGGTGTAAGAGACAGTAATGCCAAGAGCTCATACCACCTCTTGTATCCTACAGCTCTAGAGCTGGAATGCTCCAGAGGAACAATCCCTGCAAGATCAAAAGCTTTTGTCCGAATAAAAGTAAGGCCAGCCCGTCGGCTGCGTTACATCTGGTCAATCAAATATGCTATTTGCACAACCAGAGGTGAGATGGATGTTTTGAGATGTTCAGAAGTGGGGGACAGTGTTTGTAAAAGAAGAGACTAGCAAGACAAGGAGTTTTCAGCTTGGAAGGTGAAAAATGTAATGTCATATGAATGATAGGGAGAAGACAAGATTAACTGTTTATGATTTGTCGGTGTGAAAACAAGGGACACTTCATAAAATGATTAGGCTGTAGGCTTAAATTAAAAAAGGGTTTGTTCACATAGTGCCAAACTAAATTGTGTAAATACACTGTTGAAAAGGATCACATTCATAGTCTTTTGGTGATGTCTAAATGCAGAAGTCCAGGTACAACTAGAAGTCAGTGGTTTAGGGGCTTTGAGAAGCTGCCAAAGAAAAGACTATGTACAAGGCCCATTCTTTCTTTCTTTGTTCTTGATAGGGCCTCTTTCCACTTTGCTGCAGTCAAAATGACCCAGGCAGCAGCCCCTTAATGGTGCATAACTACTTTTTGGTGTTTCTTTCTCTCCCAAGCTGCAGATCTTGTAAGCACAAAAAAGGAGCAGCAGCCCCTCTGCTGCATTGTAGCAACAGGCGTTTACCCAGCTTTGCGCATCACAGATGCTTGTACAACAGGGATTGCCAGCAGTGTCAGCAAGTTACACCTCTGGAAGCTCTTCTCCTTGGACACACTGAATGAATTCTTGGAGCGAGACCCAGCTCCTGGTGAGCTCACCTACAAATTTCCCACAAGGCACAGGTGAGATGAGGAAATTGCTCAGAGGATCTTTGAGTCCCTTGCACAAGCCAGACAGAGATGCTGTGACTTATTGGCATGTGTTATAGCTCTGTGATGCATGGCACCCTGTTATTCTGTCCTAACTGCTGCAGGCAGTTTCTCACCTCTACTTCTCTGCTTAAGCTCCCTTGAAAGGAGCCACAGAAACAGAGAATAATTTAATTGTAATGGACCTCCAGAAGTCTCTGGTGTAGCCCCTTGCTCAAAGCAGGGACATACAGATCAGATTGCCCAGGGCTTTAGTTCAATGCTGAATATCTCTGAGGATGGAAAGACCACAGCTTGTCTGAGCTCCTGTTTAACCACTTCCATGGTAAAAACCTTTTTCTTAGTATCTCATCAGAATATCTTGTATTGCAACTTGTGCAGTTGCCATCCCTGAGCCTTTGCTTCATAAGGCTGAACAAATCCAAGACTCTTTGTCAATCCTTGAGTCATAGAATGGTTTGGATTGGAAGGGACCTTAAAGATCATCTATTTCCAGCCCTTCTGCCGTGGGCAGGGGTGCCTTCCACTAGACTAAGTTGCTCAGAGCCCCATCCAGCCTGGCCAATGTGCTCCAGCTCTCAGCCATTTTAGTGGCCCTCCATTGGGCCTGCTCCAGTATATCAGTTACTTCCTTATACTGGGGAGCTAAAGAGAGACTTCAGGCTAAGCAGGACTCTCATATGTCACTCATTCTCATTAGACATACATAAAAGATAAAAGAAAATCAGAAGGTCTGCCTTATGTCCAGTATCCTTTCTCTCAAAAGAGCTAAGAAATAAGGTCAGACAAGAATTATAAGGAAGACAGCAGTGTAGAATGACCTTTTTCCTGTCATGCCCTGATGACCCTTCCTCCTGTTTCAATTTGATATCTTCTTTCTCTCCTGTGACCAGCACATGCTTGATCCCTCCAGTGTATACCCCTCTCCTGCTGGATTTTGACTTTGGGTCTGCCCCAGTAGGCTCAGAGCCTACCCATGTGATGCTTCTGCTGGAGAACAAGGGTGTGGTACCTGTGGACTGGTAAGCAGTGCTCACTGGAGCTCAGCCTTCTTTTTGGGGGAGTGGAAGTGCTCAAAGGACTGTGAGAAATTTACAGATTAACAGGATGGGGAGTGGAAGTGCTCAAAGGACTGTGAGAAATTTACAGATTAACAGGATGGGTTTTGTAGGTACAGCTGCAGCTGAGATCTGTTGGTGAATCTGGGTGGGGAAGCAGTCAGGGAGCTGCAGATCAGACCTGATGAAATGTGATGTGGCCACCAGCCGGGTTAAGCTCATTTGGATTGAATATGCTGACCACAGCCCTGGGGAAGTTGCATATCCTTGTTGCTGACCAGCTGATTGGTTCCCTAGGGCCTTCTTGTTTCCTTCTGATCAGAATATGGACATGGAGCGCTGGGCAGAAGATGCTGACTTTACCCCTCAGGAGCTGCGCCAGATGAGAATTCAGGATAACCAGCTCTTCAGTGTTACCCCAAAATCAGGAACACTTCTTCCAGGACAGGAGAAATCTGTCCAACTCTCACACAGGTGATGACAAGTACAGCTTCATGCTGTGTGCCAGAACAACACATGCCATCAGTCCCCTGAGTTTCCATGCCAGATTTTCCTTCCTCATCACATGTTCCTCAGCAAAGGCTGGGCAAGTAAAAAGTTCCTGAGCATGTCCAGTTTCTGGACCCCACAGAGCTTGTCTTTCTCAGGAGAATGTTTTAATGTCCTTTAACACTGCAGAGCAAAAGGCATTTACTGTGACATGCTGGGGACACTGGTCTGCCTTGACCTGACAGTTGAGGAGATGAACAAGATGCTGCACTTCCTGTGCTTTTGATTATGTAGTGATATTTTTGTGATCACTAGAACTGCTAGCCTTTGCATGCCTGTAGGAGGTATGAAGAAAGCTGAACACTTCCCCTTTCAAAGCGGGCCATATCTGAGAAGTACCAGCATTTTGTTGGCCTAGAAACTTGTGTCCCTAAATAGATGTATGACTAAAATCAACATTGTATCACTCATTCCCACCCAAACACAACTGGGTTCCCCCCAGCCTCCCCGGGCCTTACACAACAGTGAGTCTTTAGCTGGGTAGTGAATTGTCTCTAATTTCTGCATGACTCTGACTCTCTCATCCTGGGCACAAGGTTGATTTCTACTGTTTTCCTCTCTCTCCTCTTTCACTGCCAGACATGATTTCATTGGCACTGATCGACTCCCTGTCCTCCTGAAGATTTCCTATGGCCATGAGGTTCTGGTAAGATAGCAGGTGTCCCTTCCTTCTTTTTGCAGAACAACAGCAGGTAGGACCTGAACTAAGAGGTATTTTCCCCAGAAGCTGCATAATATATAGGAGGCTGTAGCCTTCCCCTGGAATTTGCACTAGACAGGCTGTAACAGAGGGCCAAGCAGAGACATAAAAACAATGTTCTGATAAACATGTGGTTCCAGCACAGAGTGATGTGGGCAGTGCACTGGCAGAATGGGGATGTTGCATCTGCTGAGTTCTTAAGTGAGACTATTATTATTTATTTATTATTAACCTTTGTGTTTTATTAATGGTGTTAGTGCAGAATTGCTTCTTCCTTCAAGACTACTCCAAGTCCAAAACAGCCTTTCCAGGTTTTACAGTCCCTGCATGTTTTCCCAGTCTGGTGTAACTCACAGTCAGGATTCCTGTGCATGCTTCCCCTCATTTCATCTGCCTCACTGTGAGTTGTTCCATGCAGTTCCTGGAGTTCAGATCTGCAGCCCATCCTGCTTCTCTCCTATGCAGCTTTCCTGAATCATCTCATCAACCCTCCATACTCCTCAAGCCCCCCTGGAATGTGCTTTTCTCCAAATATACCACCTGCTGTGATGGTAGTTTGGGAATGCACAGGGTGGCAGAGCATCTTCCAGCTCTGGGGTTACAAGGTCAGCTCTTTCCCCAAGCCCAGAAGATATTCCCTGGGTTCCTAGTTGGCTGCAGCCTTTGTCCACCCACTTATTTCTCCTACCTATGATAGAGGAGATTCTTACTCATTCTTCCTGCTTCACTGCTTTCTAGAGCATCCCAGAGTTGATCTGTGGTGTGTTTTTCCCGAGCATATCCTCAGGCTTGGAACTAATTTCTCTCTTTCCCCCTCTCTCAAACTGTCAGTTAGATTCAAAGTCACCTTGTGCTCTGCCAGGCACCACTCATGCCCAGCTGAGCCTTCCTGTCTGTCTCTGAAGTTTCCTATGAGACCATTGTGTTCACATATCTCTTTTATTTTTCTTTTCTTTCAGGACTGTTGTCAGCTGAAAATCCAACCCTTTGACCAAGCTGTTCAAACAGTGGCTTAACTGTGCCTTCCCTCAAAGCCCTTGGACAGGCTCCCTGTGCTCTGCCTGCCTGGCACAATCCTGAGAGTGACTGTGAGCCTTTCACCAGTTGGCCAGTGAGGGAAGAGGCTTTGGAGCACCAGAAGCCTATAGGGCATACATCCTCTCTTGCCATATAGCCAGTAGCTTTGGTGGCTACCAGAGGCCACCACCCTTCCTCATGCTGTCATTGCAGAAGGAGCTAGAAAAGTGTGGGATGCCCTGGGGATGAAAAGATCCCTTGATGCCTTTGAGCTCTGGCAATAGGAACTGTAGAAGCCAGTCCAGAGACATGGAGCAGTGCAGGTGGTTGCAACCTGCAGAGGTGCAGTGCCACTGCTGAACTGCTCATATTGGAAAATAGCGGGGGGAGATGCTTCTTCTGCAAAGAAGGCAGCTGAGGGACTGAACACAGTGTGCCTGCTTTCCTTGCAGTCGTGGCATGAAAGTGCAGTTTCCAGCTCCTGTGGCAGAAACTGCTCTAGGTGTGCTCGCATTCCGGGGCTGAGCAAATCCTCACCTGTGATTTTGGTGAAAAGTGCGGAACATATGCTAACCTTAAGAGAAGCAAATGCTGTAATGTCCCCCCAAAAGTTAAGCTTTGGAAAATTCAGAAAGCAACAATAAACAGAGGAGGGGACCATTGGTCTGGGGTATGGCTTGGTTACCCTGTCAAATTCCAAATTATTTGGCTTCAGGGCTGTGTGGTTAGCCACCTGCAAGCCAATGCCTGTTTTTCTTTTGGGTTTAAATTCACTTCTGTCATGACTTTACCTATACATATAGATTTTGACCTCCTGCTCCTCTGTTTCCCCAACTTAATTTTCAGGAGAAGCTTTTTCTCTGTTATTCCTTCCCCATTCAGTGGCCAGTTTTTAGTCCTCTGATGATTTATAGGTATTCTGAAGGACCCAAGCTGATTTCCTATAAACAATTTCTTCTGGCTGTAGGAGGAGACATCTGTAGGACTTGTGTGTGACCCAATTCCTTGTGCAGCAGGGAAACAAGGCCTCCCAGTGCCTAAATGCTTTTACTGATTGTCCTTTGCCTCTTCACCTGTAAGACTGCTTGTTCTCAGAGCTCTGGGATCGTTTGGCCAGGCAGAATTTGCAGCCCCCAGCAGTTTTATTAGGAAAAGCCCAGCCAGCTGCATGTGTTGCAGACTGAGGTAGGCTGATTCACAGAACCCCCTGGAGAGCAGGGCTGGATCGCAAGGAGAATCCCTGAGCACACAGGTTTTATAAACTACAAGTGTTTGCACTTCATAGCTGCTAGTTAGGTATTGTGAGATGTTATCAACTGCAGCATGTGTTCTCCAGGCAGCTCTCTTCCCTGGGGAATCTGGCAGCTCCTGGCATTCATCTTATGCTCTTAAATATTCACTGTGGGGTGAAGTCTATGTGCTCTAGGGGAATTGATTGCAGCAGGTCTTTACTTTCCTCCATTTGTCTCTCTTTAACTGATAATCCTCTAAATGTCATATCCTATGTCAAATGGAAACTGCTGACAATTTTTCCTGAACAGTTCTGGTCTGCTGGAATGCAAGGTGACTTTTTGACTGAAATTATATAAAGGGTTGTTTCACTGCCAAAGTTCAGGGAGGTTCCTATCCTTTTTTCTCTCGAAGTTTGAAAGCAAAGCTTTTGTCTTTCTCCTACTGTTGTTCATCACTTGACCACTTAAAGTTCAGCTGGGATCTTCGTGCTTTTGGACTTGCATCTAGCTTTTGGACTGCTAGACACATTCTTGGAGCATTCTAGAGGACATCTAGATGGTCCTTTCCAAGAGGAGGCCATTACTTACCTAAATCCTATCTTTCCAACTTTCCGAAGTATTTGATTGTGACAGCTGCACGCTCTCCTATGTACAGTCCAGACACTTTCATTCATGGAGAATTTCCACCATACACTTGCACGAAGAAGCACTGATGCTGATGCCTAGCATAGCAGAGAGAAAAAAGCAGTCTTTCTCATACAAGAAGAGAACCTTTCAGAGAAAATCTGGAGTAGGTTCTCCATCTCCTTGATTTTTTTCTTAGGACAAGCTATCCTGGTATTACCAATTTAAGCTTGTAACTGTGTGGCCTTCATTGTGCAGTTTTTAGTGATGGAACCAAGGCCTTGTGAGAAAGTGACTGCATTTCTTTCCACTGTAGCTGACCTTCAGTGGTGTGACAGTGGAACACGACCAGCGGTATGTTCATTTTGCATCCACTAAGCACCTCTTCACACCCATTGCTGTTGGACGCTCACACCCCCCCACACAGGTGAGCATCTTGGAGCCAAACCCAGCAGCAAGCATAGGGAAGGAGCTAGTACTATTATATCCCAAGGACAGGCAGTGTCTGAGGCAATTCTCAGAAAATGGAATGGTCTCCATAGGAAAGCATCACAGGAGAACTTTAAGTGTAGTTCTAGGCAGAGTTTGGAAATGGCTGCTGGAACAGCAGCAGGGGATGTGCTCCTCACCATCTCCAGTTTGACAAGATTTGGTGTTCACTCTAATCAGAATGCTTATGAGGTATGTTGGGCTGTTCACTTATTTTCTTGCATTGTATCTGAGTGAAAACATGACTAGCTGCTCCAAGTACTGTGGAAATAAATCCTAATTAGTTTTTTAGTAAATTAATTTAACTTCCTTAAACACTTATTCAGCAAAAAGGCAGCTTTGATTCTGTTCTGCCTAATTTACTTGGGAAATGAACAAGTCTGAATTGAATTAAGAGCACTTTAATACAAATGTTTTTGCATTTTAAGTAATCCATTTTACAGTGATCCCTTTAGCTAATCTGTATTAATTTTTCCCTAGTGTGAATTGACAAGACACCATTTGGAGGGCACTTTGGTTATCATTGTACATGTGTGGTGATAAACCTTCAGCACAGCTGCCTATCAGAGCCTCATTGTTAAATCTTGACACTATGAGGTCTCCTCATTCTTAGGAGATAAGCTGGTTAATTAAATATTAATGCTTATCAGCATCCTCTGGGGAAGTATTAACTAGTTTAACTTGTACTTGGTATAATAAGCACTGCTCTTTCTGACTCACTTCAGATTTATACGCTCTACAATGGTGGCTCCATGCCTGTGACATTTGAGGTTCAGCTGGACAGCATTGTGAAGATGCAGGAGAAGAATTTTCAGCATCCTGTGTTTGTCTGCCTAACTCCTAGAGGAGAAATCCCCCCTGGTGAAACAGGCCACATTGAGTGGATCTTCTCACCACTGGAAGCTAAAACATACATGGTAAGAGCCTTCTCATGACTGAAAGAAACATTCTGTTGTTGACCTAAAATTCTTTAGGTCCATGTAACACTACAGCTGAATTGAGCTCCTTGCCTCCAAGAAGCAAAGAGTCTTGAGAGCAAATGAGTGGCTGGTCTGGTCTGGAAATGGAGCAGATAAATTTGTCTCATAATTTTTTTTCTTTCCAAGAAGAGATGTCTTCCACAACCAGAGTCATCCCAGTGTATCTTTTTCAAGGATCAAACAGTAAATGGGGGTATCAATAGTATCTGTTCAGATTTGTGTTTCATTGTTGGCCTCCAAAATTCCTACCAAAGAGACTGAAGTCAGTGTCTTCTATCATTGCAGTGTATGCTTCTGCAAATCTTTGGAAACAACCTTCCCAAAGACCTCTGCTCTGGGCTGCAGCAGGCAGGCAAGGCCAGAGCTGTAGCACTACTTGTTGCTTCAGTCTGTGGTGAATGCATGGATAAATAAATAAATTTAACTTTAAAACTCCAACCTTTGCTCCAAGAGGGAGTCTCCATCCATCTCATACTGTAACTGGCTAATTGACTACTTAACCAGCTTTCCTGGGCTAGCAGAAAGGCCAAGGCCTGAAAGAGCAAAAGAGACTGGATTTGTCTTTATCCATGTGTGGGGTGTATTTCGACCTGTCCATTAGCAAGCCTGCTAGTTTATTGCACATCTCTCCCAAATATGACTCTGGACTTTCAATTTTTATCTTGTCTGAGGCAGGTTGATGTTCTCATCCAAATCCTGGAGGGTGAGTCGACCCAGATTACTTTCCAGGGAGTAGGCTACAATCCAAGTATTATAGGAGAGGCTACCACATCCAGCCATTTTTTTTCTTCTGCAGTCTTTCCAGGTTCTGCCAAGCTAACTGTGCCTGGACAGGTAAGTCTAAGTGTGGGATATGAGCAATATGAGCAGTCTAGAAATGTGTGAGAGAGACTGAAATATACAAGTGGCAGTATCTTGCAGTAGTATGTGTTGCAGAAGAGTTCATTTTCCGGGAGATAGAACAAGATATTTCCCTTCCAGCAGGTGATCTAGAGTTTAACTCATGGAAGCTGAAAGGTATCTTCCTTCCAGCTTGTCACTTCCATAGCTATTAGAACAAAAATGGGTTTGGGTTTGTTCATGTACTGAACTTTTTCTTAGAAGTTATCTCCCATCACAGCTGCCTTTCTTCTGTGCAGCTACAACAGCTTTTTCTTTGCTAAATCATTCTCAAAAACATCGTTGTACTCATGCTGTACTCTGTCAGGGCTTGGCTGCCACCATTTCCCAGCCAAACTGAGGTGATTCATAACCTGAATGCTGACTGCAGGATGGTCACCTTTTCAGGCACATGCAGAGGAATGCACTTGTTTGACCTGCCGCTGGCTCAGCAGGAGCTTGTCTGGCCTGGCTGGCCTGCCAGCCTGGACAATCTGTTTTTAAACTCACCCACACATCCAAGTACACACACACATCCAAGTGAATTAGCATTATACAGCAGCAACAGAGGCTTTCTCCTGGCAGGTAAAGGATTCAACCTGTGTGACATTAGCATACCTTCCTTGGAGCCAGTCACAGCTCCACGTGCTCTTTCACTTCCAGCTAGGCAGTTATATTCCTAAGAACATAAGAGAGAAGATGATTGAAAACTGCCTCAGTCTGACAATGAAGATGGCATTCTGCAAGGCTCTGTTGTCTAAAATCAAGTTTCTTTCTCAAATGATTACTGTACTTAATTAGAGATTGCATTGTGCCTAGAGAATGGGACAAACTAGTAGCATACTAGTAGCAAGATGTATTAGGGATCAGTTTCCCAAAACTCACAGTCAGGTTGATAGGGATTTTGCACAAGCACACACCTCATGTTTCTCAACTGAAGTAGGAAAAGGCCTGGACTGCAAGTGCTGCAGAGAGAATTGGGGTCTTACTCTTCATCCATCCTCCTGAGATCCTCTCCTGTCCAGCACCAGTGTTATGTCTTATTCATTGCTCACTCAATCCCACTGCAACACAGCTGGCCTTTTGATGTAAAGTCACTGTAACCAGAGCAAAATTGAGAGAATTGTTGCACTCTCTTAAGTTGTTATAGTAAAGATACCTGGTTAATATTATCTGTGAATTGCTGGGCAACTTAGAGATGACTGTATGACTCACCCAGTGCCTAGGTCCTATCTTCCTTCCCTGCTGTTCATTCTGGTCTCTCCTTGCTTCCTGCAGGCAGCCACCTTGTCCCATCACAGGATTTGCCTTGGAAATATCCCAGACTGCACCAAAGCTGGTCGACTTGTCTTTCTCAACAATATCTCAAAGAGCAAGGCAGTGGCATTTTCCTGGCAGATAAGCTCCTGTAAAGAAAATGTGAGTCCTCTTTGATCTACAGCCTTCCTGCCCATCTCTATTGCGCCATGAAAGAACCTTACAGCTCCATTTTCAACAAGACACTCAAATCTAGGGAATTGGCTTTCTATTAGATGATGAAATGAAAAGTGAAGGCAAGGGTTAGGACAGGGGGTGCAACAGGAATTCATAAGGGAAGTCTGAAGACTTTGGTGAGGTTATATGGAGCTGGAGCTACAAAATGTGGTAACAAACGTCAGGACTCTGTCCACCAGCAAAGGGCATGTTTGTTCTTAGAATATATCAACTGCATCTCTCTCATACCACATACCTCTGAGAAGGAGAGGTGTGTTTCCTGCAAAGAGAAAGCACACAGGATGGTCCCAGGACAGTGAAATAGTTCCTTTGGGTTTTTTCTTTTTTTTAAATTTTGTTCTCCCCCTGCCCCTACACCCAGGTGTTGGAGATTGCTCCAGAGTCAGGGGTTGCACAGCCTGGAGAGAGTATCCCCTGCTTCATCACCCTGCAACCTACAAGGACTCCCTCCTTCTGCAGAATAAATATAATGTGTGAGGTGAGACCCAAGAGGTACCTCTGTATTACATGACCTGGGCTTGTTATTGTGGTTCCCAAATGGTTCCCAAATCCCAGCAGTCAGCTGCCTGCTGCTTCCAGCTGAAGGAATCCTTCTTTGATACACACTTCTCATTCCTGATGACACTTAGCTTCATCTTTCCTGATGCTTTAAGCTCTTTCTGTGTGTCTGTGTGGCTCCCTAGATGAAGTATAATTGTGCAATGTATGGCTTTGTGAGGGGAACCCAGCTGCTAGAAGTGATGGTTTGAATGGGAATGGCTTTCAGTGGATGCCAAAGACTTGATATCTCTAAAAAACAAGTCTCACTGCTTTAATATTATTGGGGGTACAGAGTAAAAGTAGTGTACCCTGGACACATCCCAGATTTTCTTTGGCAAGTGAGTATATCTTCTCTCTCTGAGTCTTAAAACACCACTGTTTTATCCTCTTCCTGCCACTGGAATACATGGAAGGCAAGTGGGTTTCTTTCTGGGACCTCCTGAAGTGGAGAAACAGGCATGGACTTGAGCCAGAGACTGTTATTTGCAACTCTGTTGCAGCCCTGCTCCCTTTAGTTATGGTTTGTTTCATAGGTGTACATCCAGGAATCCCTGGTTCAGTATGAAAGGGACCTACATGAGTGGGAAAAGGAGAAGGAGCGGCAGGCTATGGAATTCACCATCACAGAGAAGGACCTTGGGTCTAAGAAGAAGCTAACATCATCTTCAGTGGTAAGTGCTCTCAAAAGCTTGCACCAACTTAGCTTGGCTCAAGAAATAGCAGCCAGTGGTGACAAGAAACATTCTTTAGGAAAACCTAGACAAGTTGTTAAGAGGACATGGGGCTCTGATCTGTTAAAGACCTCAAACTGTTCTGTGGTTAGTGGAAAATGAGATCTTGTTTTCTAGCCAAGAATCATCTTACAAACTCTGAAATTGCTAGTGACCATCTAAAATTTGGAAGTGTATGAGAAGCCTTTACAAAAACAAAGCCAGTGGCTCTGAAAACTAATGGTTGGATTTTTAACCATGAATAAACACTGGAGAGAAATGTGTACCTAGCAGTAAGAATGTGGTCTGAGTGAAGAATAGAGGATGAGATCATTGACTCTTAGCTGGCATGAAGTTTGAAAAAAAAAATCCTAAGGTCTTCTGTTCCATATCTTCCCCACATGGTAATTCTTCTCCCCCTCTCTTTTTTTTTCTTTTTCTTTTTTTTTTTCTCCATTTTTTACAGAGGTTTTCAGATTCTGCTCAAACAGAAAATCTTCCTGTGTTCAGGAAACACAAGGTAAGTCAGGCCTGTCTCACTCGTGGTAGAATCAAACTGACTGCTTTAGAAATGAGGCAGATGCTGGATATCACAGTGTGGGAGTCTGGACAGAGAGCACAGCAGAATTTGTAGCTTCAAGGCTTTGGAAGATAGACTGGAGGAGCCAAAAGAATCAGACGATCTGGCTGTGTTCTCTGGCCAGTAACTTTCCATCTGAGGTGAATGGGAACTGAAATTGACATCAAACGTGCACCCATGACTGGAGAAAGGGGGAAAGGTTTCAAATAAGCAGAAAGATGCACACAGACAGGGCAATCGGTACCTGTAGTTGTTTCATTTGGGGGCCACAATGGAATGTGTGCCGCAGCAGAAAGCAGCAGGACCCAGACAGAATGTGGTGCAGACTTTGCCCTCACCTCAGGAAGAGCTGTGCTCTGTTCCTCAGGAGAAGCTGCAGGCAGGAACTGCCTTGGTTTAAATACACAGAAAGCTTTAAAGCCCAATTTGCCTGGTTCATCAGTTTCCACTGAAGTGCACAACTGTATGCACTGCTGTAAGACAGCTTTTCCAGCAGTGGTGAGAAGGTGTGAAACCTGGTTCCAGTGAGTCCTCTGCAGAACTACCTGGGCCCAAAGGAAGAGCCAGCAGTGCCTATAGCCATCAGCAGGATGTGCTGTGGGAATGACAGGGCTCAAAGCTAACCCAAGATGTGGAAATATTTAGGGGAGTTGGGGGGAGGCTGGGCCTGAGAGGATTGAGGCAACAAGGAGATGCAGCTTGCTATCTCAGAAATGCCACTGCAGTGAGGCTGTAGCAGTGCTCCTGAGACCCCATGGAGTGCCTTTGCATGCCCTGCACTGTTCTGTGTGAATTAATCAGCTCAGGGCAGCTCTAGCTTGGACTGTTTGCCCTGTGCTGTTTGGTGTGATCAGTGGTACAGGTCAGGGCATTCACTGGATGAGCATAAGGATGGCTGCAGAAAAGTAAAACAGTTTCATGTAGTCCTCTAGGGTTTTAACCTCTAGTGATAATTTGGACCCTGCTGTGTTTGTGTAAGGAGCAGTGAAGGCCCCTATCCTCATTCCCAGAGGCAGGACAGTCATATCTCAAAGATCATTGAAGTCCTGCGCTGCCTGAGGACTTCTCCAGATCTCAGTGGTGTCCTTCTGGTGCAGGCATCCTGGCTACTGCTCTAAGAAACTTCCCCCAGCTTGACTGCTGGTAATGCAACCCCAGGTTGGCCCATTTAGTGTGGCTGGAGTCAGTTCCTGGTTTCCCTTCAGGTCTGGGGGTGGACAGTTTCTTCCATCCATGTACATCACTTCTCCTGCAGCACTCCTGGTATGCTTGCAAGAGCTTCCACGGTGATGGATTGGAGAACAGCGCCAAGTACCTTAGGGAGACCCTGAAGCCCTGTTGATACTTGGGGCTGGCACACTGGGCAGTGAGAAGGGAACTTGATTTCCACTATGGCTGCTCATGCCTGTCATTAGTACTGTGGTGCTAAGATCATTTTGACACCCAAGATCTGGTGGCTCTGCTTGCTGGGCTTTCAATCCTCATGCCTGTGCTCAAACCTACACCAGCCTACTTGTGGCCAAAGGACCAACTATATGCCTGCCACTTCTTTCTCTCCAACAGGCATTACCCTCTATTAAAAGCTACTCTACACCCAGTCAGCCACCTGGACACACTAAGAAGGGGCTGCTGTTGGACAAAGATGCCAGCCAGATGTGGATCAAACCAGAGCCTCCTACACCCTTGCTCTTACATGTTGATGTGTCAGCCAGGTCATACGCTATTGAGGACTTTCTCAGCAACTTCGCCTTGGATTTTCCCAGATACTTCTTGTCCCGGTAAGAGATAGAGTTTTTTGGATTGGCAGCTTCATCTGAGCCAGGGCTGCCCATGCTCTGATATGCACTGAACTTGGTGCTGTGCTTTGCTCCTCTCCAGTGCCTCAGAATTAGGTAAGAGGTGTCTTGCTTTCCCCAGCATTAGCTGACATGTTTCTCTCCCCACCTCAGCTGTCAGAGCTCAGTTTTCCTCTTTTATGGCAATGTCACTGCTCCTGTCACAAATATGACAACTCCTACCCCCTCCCCTGCTTGTCTGCAGTGCTTGCCTGATGTGCTGCTACAGTGCCAGGAGGATGCTGGTCTTTGAGAATTTGGTTCTGTAGTGCTGTCACTGATGGAACAACTCCTCCTTTCCCAGCCCTTTCAGCCCCCAGCCCTCAGAGAGCGAATTTGTGGATGGAAGTAGGGACAGAAACAGGACAGACACGGAGCCCAAACAGCTGTCCCTGGCTGCTGCTTCTAAACAGGAGCTGGAGGTGGTGACTGACATGCTCACAGGTGTCATCAGGTGCGTGTCCCTTCACCCTCACCTGGTTTGGAGCCCCTGTCCTCCAGAATGTGTGCAGCATGGCCAACCCTCTGCTAATCCTAGAGGAATCTGTGCACTGTTGTTGCCAGAATGGGCAATTTGGGGGATCCACCTGCCAAAGGCTGTCTTGGGGACTATGAGCTCAGATCCTGGAGTGACAGCCAAGGCAGGGGCTTCCGCCCCAGCCATGGGCTGAGCCCATCTTTCTAGAGTTCCCAGGAATCAGGGTACTCTACCTGCTGTGATCTTGGAAACAGGCTGCATTGGGGTACACCTATTCAGTTGGTGAGCTGTGCAAATGTAAAGAACCAGCACTGGGGAAACAGAGGTAGTTTCACTGGCTCAAGCCCCTTTGCTGCTTTCCTTAGGCCCAGAAAGCAAGAAGATACAGACCAAACAATGACATTAGTGTTTCCTCTGATTTGTGGTGTCTTGTAGTAATCCTCTGGGTCATACAGATAGCCAATTTGCTGGAATTTATCCTTTATTTTCCTCTTCCTAGAAGCCTCTTGGAGGATGGCCGCTTCCAGAAGTCAGTGAGAAAAATCCAAGATGAACCTATTCCATATTTCTCTCAGTTCCAGTCTGCAAAATCAGCAGAGGTCCAGAACAGTAGACAAGACTCCACGATCCCCTCCAGGGTGTCTGCTTCTACAGATCTTGACCTCAAGAAGGATGGAGAGAGGAAAAAAATGCATCAGGAAACCACTCCCAGTGATTTGCTGGAGTCTAGCGAGACTTTTCACCATAAGCAGTTGAGGGAAAAGGAGATATTAAGTAGGTGAGGAAGAGCTCACACATAAAAGCCAAGAGCTGCACAGTCAAGAGAACCTTGGCAGCACACTGACCAGAAATTCATTTCTCCTTCAGCCCTGTAGCATTTCTGCTGGTGTGTTGTGTGTTGTCTGGGTTGAAGTTGATGCTAGCCCACCTAGTCACCTTCTCCCAAACGTGGTTTGTGGGGAGGGAAGGTTTATTGTGTCTGGGGTTGAGCCATGGGCAGTGCCAGGATGGTGGTAGAGAATGATGTCTGCTTTACTTGTCAGGCAGTCCAGGCCATATTAAACATTAGGGTGCAGTATATGCTTACCTTACCTTTTATTTTAACTGCAGTATTTCACCACCTTGTTTTACTGTGGCTGGTCCCTTGTACGGTGCTACAAGCTACAAGCATTATTCACTAATAGCAGCTACAGCATAGCTTGGAGGGAGAAACTGTCAACAGCTGGTGACAGTTCTGGGACAAGGGTCAGCAAACCCATTGCTCAAGTCTTTGGTTCATTGGTCTCAGTGTGTAGGAAACAGTGTATGCTCCACTGCTGTGCCTGATGATTCCTGGCAGGAGTCACTGCAAGCAAGCCTGCCTTATCTGCTTTCTGATAGCTGTCCTCTGCTGTACTTCTGTCCTTCTAGGCAGCCAGCTGTTGGGAACCTTGTGGAGCTGGTGCTGGAAAACACACTGCAGAATATCCTGATTGAAGCCAGCCGTGGGGAGGTGGTGCTGACAGCCCAGCCCAGAGTCATTGCTTTACCCCCCCACCCCTCCCGAAGGTAGCAGAGTGTATCTGTGCTCTGGTGGGGGCCAGGACCTGTCCTTAGCACGTCAGGCTGAAGCCCATTTTCATGGTGTTTAGCTGAATCCCTGCCTATCAATGTCAAGGCTGCCTGTGCAAAACAAAAAATCCACTCTCAAAGAGTCTGCTCACTCTTGGCTTGTTCTGAGCAACAGAATAGAGGTGGTAACAATACAGCCTTTCTGTGGACCTGAGACTCTCATGCAGCTCTGGGTGAATGGCTGGCCTGAGGCACTGGAGAGCCTATCACAAGAATGGTCCTTTGGGAAAAGGGGTCAAGGAGCAGGCAGCACAACCTCTGACAGAAGAAAGGCAGCAAAGCTTTCATAGTCCAAGGTGGTGTGGGATCTAGTTAGGTTGAGGGAATGGCCACTGATGGGGAAAGCAGATTTGGATGTGAGTGAAAAGCATAAGGGTTTTCCCTAGCTTGGGCAGAAGTGCAGAGAGATGGGATGGAGGGTTAATGAAAGAGGGTTGTTGTATGTAGATGTCATCTCCAGAGCTGCCATCTCTTCTTCAGAATCACCAACCTGGCACCCCCACCCTCCAGACCATAGCTGCTGGGTACTGTGCAGCTCTTCAAGCACATCAGCTCTCTCCGTTCTTCATCTCTGTGATGTCCAGAGCAACTCGAACCCTCCCACACCATGACCTTAGCTCAGCATGCTGCCTTTCTGTGAGAAGGTATGTTCTGATTATGTTCTCAGCACCGATTTGAATCCTCTGACAACTCCACGGCAGAGTTCATGAGATCTCTCCTTCCTGTGGCTGGGCACATCATCAGAAAAGAACTCTATGCTACAGGGAGCACATGGACAATCACTATGACAATTCCCACTACCCTCAGTCTGTACCAGCTGAGAGGAGTGGAATCTGCTCTGAAGTGTGGCTGAGGGAGGACTGACATCTGGGCAATGAGGTGATGACATCAATAGGATGCAGGTACTAAATCCTCCTCCCTTCCTTGCTCCAGTGATGGCTGCAGGTTCCCCTTACAGTGACCAGCCCAAGGGGGGCAGCTGCAGAACCATCAGCACGCATGGCAACCCAATAAAAGCAACTTCACCTTCAACACTGACACCGTGTCTAACATACGTAATTCATGTGTCTGGGCTTGTGAGCCCTGGACAAGGTCTTCACTTTTCAAACTGCAAGGCTGTCACCTAGGGAAGGGGATCCTCTGAGCCTTGGCTTGGCATGGGGGATCTGTCAGGCTGCAAGGTGTCACAATGAAGGAGCAGGTTTGTCACAGCCGGGAGGTGGCAGTGTGAGTTGTGAGAATTCTCAGTGGCCAGCACACAGAACAGGCTGGTGCTGGGTTCTAGCTGCTGCTCCCAGGCGGGAGCTGCAGGAGGGGTGTGCCAGGTAGTGGGGCTGCATTTGCAGCATCTCCTGCGTTCTGCCATACTTCTATGGACTCTGCAACATGGGGCTCATGCAGCCACCCAGCTGTGGTGAGAATGCAGCTTTGCTGTCCCCCTCCAAACACTCATGCCTTGTTTTCATGTGCCAGGACCCAGCCAAGACCAGAGCTGCATCTTCTTCCCTTGCATCCTAAGAGAAGACTGTGCAAAAGGCACTGTGGAGGGCTTTTGCCCCACTCAGCAGAGGGCAGTTGCCTGCTGTGCCTGGGGTACTGCTCACCCAGCTTCACCCCAGCACTCCTCTCTGTGCAGGAGCCCTGCGTGCGTAACTGTTACTAAGCCCCAGAGCCGAGCTGTTCCTTTTGTCAGAGATACAGCAGAGGCACTGCCAGCTCTTGAACTCAACCTGAGTGCCTTGGGCCTTCCCATGGGTCCTGGATCCTTCTTATGAGAAGTGCAAACCCTCTCCTCCCTTCCCGATACTCTGTATGCCAGGTATCCTACATCACAGCAGTCTTTCTGTATTATTCTGGGCTTTGGCTAGTGCTGAACAGGTAATGCAGAACCACTTCCTTCCTCCATAGCTCAAGGCAGCAGCAGGGACTGGCTGTTCAGTCCACTTGAACTGATTCTTCTTGGTCCAGGCTCCGTGCTAGGATTTGCTCACTGCAGATGCTCTGTAGTCCTGCAACAGTTTCCAAATGGATAGCAATGGCAAGGGCAGAAACCTCACTATTGCCCTAAAGCAGTTTGAATCTGGCTACCCAGGGGCAGCGTGGAGCAGTGAAGACAGGGTCAGTCAGTTTGTCCATCCTCTGACTCTCTGTGTGATCTAATGCTCTTTAGGCTACATTACTGCAGCTGCACCATTGCATCCACTACCTGGAGAAGTTAACATGGGAAATGCTGTGTGTTATTCTGGTGTAACACCAAAAACAGATGGAGAGAGCCTGAGTGCCATCAAATTTGCAGGGATTTTTTTTTTTTTTTTTGCCATTAAAGCTCCTATTCTCCCCAGTCTCCTGCGCTCCCAGCCTGGACCTGGAGAAAACAGAACTCACACTGTACTTGCCTGTTGGGGCACTATTAGAGGGAAATTCATTTGTTTAATAAGCATCACTCTAACAGAGATCTCAAAGATGATACATGTAACAACGGGTGAGTCAGGGACACAGATTTGAGAGCTATTTACATCTGTGAAAGAGAAATTTTTCTTCTCTCAGCAGTTTTTAGGGGCTGTGAGATGGTGGTGTGTCACCTCTGTTGTAGATCTTCTCTGGTGCCTGTCAACCAGAGCCACTCTGAGTGGACTAAGCAAAGAGTAGCAGCTGTCACATACTTTTCTTCTTTTATCCTCATCCTAAAGTATAAATACACCAGGGGCAGCCTCTTTCTCAGGTTGGGGAGATTCCCAATTCCTCTTTTCAGGCTGGGAACTAGACCTGACCCTGGTTTTGGGAAACACTTTAATGTGTGACAGAGCCACATCACTCTCCTGTTAGCAAAGAGAGACAGCAGCATTCCCAGATAGTGCTGGGGATGAGCTCTGCATAGTGTGGTGTATACAGATGTTCTCACCTGGGGGCTTCTCTCACACTTGGATCTTTGGGGCAATGGTGAGGTGAGGGGAGGGCAGAGATGTGCAGAGCTGACAGGGAAGTACTTTCCTTTAGCAAGAGGTTTTGTTGGTACCCACTGCCAAGGCTGATGAACTCGTGGGATTATAGTAGGCCTAGATTCACAGCCCAGCTCAGCTCCCAAAAGAGGGGAGAAGTCCTATTTCTGCTAATGACATTTGGGTCTCAGGCAGGAGGAAGTTTGATCTTGTTGTACTGTCTCCCAGGGCTGGATTTGGCCCCTGCCCAACAGAGCTATGTTTCTAGTGCACGTCTCTCCAACAGAAATATTGTATGTACAGGTCCTGCTTCTTCTCACTGGTAGTGAAATGGGTGAAGTACGGGACCGGGGTTGGTAGCCAGGCCAGGCTCGCGGCAGGTATACAGTCAGTACGTCAATGGCTGAACATGAGCTCGGCAAGCTAATGGGACTCCCCCTCTCCTTGTGCGAATTATCGGGAGCACTCAGTCATCAGGCAGTTAATGCAACACACAACAGGCGCTTTCTTCTTGGCTGTTACTCCTGGCTCCCAGGGACTGGTGAAATGGCCTTGGGGCAGGTGGGCAACAGAAGCTATCCTGAATCCCATTAAAACATTTAACACCTGCTGAATCATGCCATTGTGTGGGAGATAAAGGTAAGGGAACAAAGCTGCTCTTGGGCTTCCCCGACAGGGTGTCTGCTAGGCTTTGCTGTCCCATTGCAGCTGGGAAGCCTGAATCTCCTGCAAAGCTCCATTTGTCGGGTCTCTGTCAGTGTGGGGAAGGTAACAGTGTTCGGGGACAAGGAATCAACCATTCCCTGGTTGGAATCAGCCCCTTCTCCCTCTGTACAGTGTATGAGGAGGAACCTAGAAAAGTCCTGCCCTGACCAGTTTGCAGTATCTGAAGAGCAAAAGTGTGAGGGTGATCCTTCCAAAACCCTTGGCAGAGCTGGACAGATCCTTCACCCCTGGCATCCCGTCTCCAAGATAGGGCTTTGCTGGCTCAGCTGTGTCACTTTGGCGTTTGGGAGTGGGGGCCATGCTCAGGCCAGGCCAAGGCACCATGCTGACTCCTGATGGATACAAGAGATGCTTTGATGTGAGCTAGCCAGTCCTCATGGGACAGTAAGGCAGCATAAGCCCTTGGCTGCTGCAAGAGGAGGCTGAGGCTGCCTTTCCAAGGCCGGCCTTACTAAGAGCTTGGTCCTGGTGCTGCCCACCTGCCTGAAAAGGAAGGGCACAAGCTGGTAGATGCTGCCTCAGAGATGTCAGAACAGGTGGAAGACGTTCCCACGGTAGCAGTGCAGTGCAGGGCACTCTGCAAGCTCAGGTGGTCCACTTTTCTCCTGTTTTCTGTAAAGCAGCCCTGCAAGGGGCAGTATTTGCTGCTATTTGGCAAATGGTGGGGCCCTGCCCTTGCAGGAGAGAGGCTGGGGTGAATGAGCATTTCTGACACAGCATAGAGGCTTGGAGATGTCTGCTGGCACTGCAACAGCACTTGTGGTATTTGGGGGTTTTTTGCTTCTCCAGAAAGAGAGGGGGCAGCCAATCAGCCTATGCCAAGAGCTGTAGCTCCACTATACTCGTGCGTGCCAGGGCAGGGAGGAGTGGGAGCACATGTCCAGCACATTTCACATACTAGGAAAGGAAAAATATGTAAGTCCAAGCATCACAGCCTGTACAGCATCAAAAGGAGGGGGAACATCACACTTCTTCACTGCACCACAACCCAGAGTATTGGTGGTATTGCGTTTCCTTTGTTGCCAAAACTACTGGAAAGGGACCAGGATGAGCAAGGGCAGCAGGTTGGCATCACTCCAGCTCCTCTCAGTGCCAGGCCTGGGGAACCCCAGCCTCAAGAGGCAGCAGCAGGCAGGAGGTATAGAGCCTGCCTTTCAAAATCCTGAGTGTGAGAGGGTCAAGTCTCCAAGGAAGAAGAATTGGGTGGCAGTGGCTGCTAAGGATCTGACACTATCGTCTTACATTTGGGAATCCATTTACTGCAGCCTACAAGTACACTCCAGCTCTAGAGGGAGCAATGGTGATGGTTTCTAAAGTACACCCAGGACCAGGATTCCTGCAGGTGTACACCGTGGGGGTTAAAGCAGTGTTACCCCCTTCCCCACCCACAAACACACCCATCTACACAAACAAACAGGCCACTGCACTTGCACAAAGGAGCTTCTCCTGCTACCCCCGCTGCACTTCATGCTCTGTTATCCACGGAGCTGTGGGTGCTATCTCTGTGGGAGAGAGAGCCCAGCTCCTGCTGACTCTGGCTGAGATCAGCAGAGGGCTGTCAGGGCTGAGCAGCGTGGCTAGGCACTGGGGGAGTGTGTCTAAACTTCTCCTGGCTTCCATGAGCTCTGCACACTGCTCCCAGAGCCATCACAGGGGTGTCTGCACTGGTTGCCCTGCTGGGCAGTGACACAGCTGGGACACAGGAGTGCTGTGACTCTGGGATGCAGTGACCCACGGGGAAGCATGTGCACATGGAGTGAAACACATCCTGTTCTTGCTGCTGCACTAGGACAGCTGGCTCCTGGCCTGTGTGACCATGCAGGGAACACTCCCAAAGAGAGCCTGCCCAAAGTTTTGTTGAGCTCTGCTTTGCTGCCTGGCTAAGAAGTCTGTGTACTGCTGTAAATGAAGTGTGAGTGTTGTCCTGGTGTGGCATGGGGATTTTCAGCATGAGTGGGGGCATTGGGGTGTGAATAAGGAAGACTTTTCTATCACTGGCACTCAGACTGCTTGGGGTAGGAGCTAGATTTGCTTTTCTGCCCTGAGACTTCAGAACTCTCTGACCTTTCAGCAGCCCAAAACCCTGCAAGAAAGCCACTGCCAGCCTAGAGCTGCCCAGGTAGGGTATCCTCACACCTGCTTCCCCTGGCCCCCTACTCTCCTCTCATCTTGGCTGCAAAGTGAGCCAGGCAGGTGGGTGGAAAAGTGACAGCTGGTGTTGTTCCAATGCAGGTTAATGAATGTCTCCTCCTCTCCCCCTCACCTCCTCCTCCCCACCACCCTAGCACCCAGGCTCCTGGCTCCTATCAGCCCATCAGGCTCCCATTAACAAAAGCAGCCCTGGAGAGTTTGCATAGAGACCTGCTCTGCCTCTAATCTAGGTGGGCTAATCGCCTCCCTTGCCCAGCCTGCCTTCCCTGGGTCAATATTTGCTCTGAGCAAACACAGAGCTGTGACAGGTGTGCTGGGGAGAAGGCTCGCCGCAGCCAGCCCAGCCCTCTCGCCTGTCTCTGCTCAGTCACATCTCTCCGGCCCCCCGATCACCGGCCAGCCAGCGCTATTTTTATCAGGACTATAAAAGCCCCATCCAGCCAGCGTCACCCTCATTTTCTGCTTGTGAGCCAGCGGGGGAAGGCGAAGCCACTCACCTGACAACTGCCAGCGTGTCACCGGAGCCAGGTGAGCTGCTATAGCCCAGTACATCTTGGCAAGGGTCCTGCCTGCCTGGCTGGGAACAGGGTACTGGGCATGAAGAACATCCTGGGGGCTTTCCCGGGACAAGTACTGGGAGTTTGGTCACACACCTGAACTCCCGGGAGGGAAGGAAAGAGATGGGCTCAGGGAACACCATCCAGCCTGTCCCCTTTCCTTAACTCTTCTCTCTCACATGTATTTTCCAATTCTTTCTGTTCCCCTCTTCTCCATTTACTTTCCTTCCTTCCTTCCATCCTTCCGTCCCTGTTCTCCACCCTGCCATGCCAGTTTAACCCGCCCCTGCTCTGTTTGGCTTTCCCAAGCAGCAGGTGTCAAGCATCCACTTTCCGGACTTTACCCCCGGAGGAGCCGGTTTGGAGCAGCGTGTACAGCAAGGACATCGTCTCCCAGCCTGGAAGGACCCAGCTCGGGAGGAAGGGTGTGGAAGGGGCTGCTGATAGCCCAAGGCAGAACACCCCTCCAGCCCACACTATCCGAAGTCGGAGCATCTCTGCACTTGCCTGGCGTCGAGCCCCACGTGCAATACCTGACCTGAACGTTTTGTTCGTTCGGCTCGCGTTAGGCAGGTCCAGCCCATCTGCAAGCGCATGGCTGGCGCTCACAGCCGGCACCACCGCACTCCGCTGCAGCGCGGCCGTGCCCCTGCAGCCCGGCCGTGCCCCTGCAGCCCGTGGAGGGAGCACACGCCTGCTTGCAACTATGCGTGCCAGGATGAACATCCAGTCTGTGTGCGGAGCAAAGCACACAAGGGACATGCACAACACGCAGTCTCACCCAAACACGTGCAGCAGTGAACAGCCAGTTCACACAGATGAAGCAATCCACACATGCGTGAACACCATGGGATTTCCACATGGCACTGTGGGACATGGGACCCAGGTGGCAGTGGTACATATGGCATTTCTGGTACTCAGCTTTGCAGCCAGTAATGCACAGGACCCATGTCCATGTGCCCATGGCATGGCAGGCACACATAACACACTAGGCACACGCATCCTGCCTGTGATTGCTGCTTGTAGCAGCTGGGGAAGGGCAGCCTGGCCCGGCAGCACTGTAGAGCCATGGCAGGCACAGAAAGCCCTGGCATGGTGCTGGCCCAGGGTGGAGTTTGGCAGGCTCTGCCAAGCACCCAGGTAGGTCTCAATGGTCTGCTGGCACCAAAGGAGCTTTAACTGCTGACAGTGAAGCAGCGGGGAGGGAGGGCAGGAGCAGGCAACAAGGAGCAGGGCAGAGGATGAGGGGGTCACATCATTCCTTGCACCCCTCTGCCTTGATTAACTCCCAGCCCTTTCAGGGACTGTCTCACTGTCCAGGGCAGATGTTTCCTGTTGTGCACCCTAAGCCTGTAGGCCAGGTGCCAGCTTCTGCTGGTGGCAATCTCTCTGCCTTTGCTTGCTGTGGAAAGGCATGTGGGGTGGTGCTAACAAGCTGGTGGGTCTCTTCCAGGACAGCCCTGCTCACTGCCTGCCCTGCTCTCCACATGTGCTTGACCTGGATTCCTGTCCCATTCCATGTCCTGTCCCATCCCTCTCCCCCAGCAGCCAGACCAGACATTCAGAGCCTGCGGCTGCTCCTAGCACCATGGAGACTGCAGGGAGTCACAGAGAGCTAGGAGATAGGACAGCAGTGAACCTGCTTTACTCCCACCTCAGGATATTGTTTGGGAATGGAAAAATCCCTCACCTTACTGTCTATGCCTGGCTCTGCCTGTGATTTCTCTGTCAGCCCTTAGCTGCTTCTGCCCCTCAGGCACAGGCACTTTTGTAGCACAGCATCCAGTTCTGGTCTCGCCATGCTCAGAGATGCTCTGAGTTTACAGGTGGATCCTAATTCCATCTGCAGCCTCTCTGCAAACCCCAAAAAGGCTCAGCCCATCCATCCTGTATGGATGGAGGAGAGGTTGGAGGTGAAGGAGTTCAGGAGTGTGCTAAGGGGCAGGATGATTCCTGCTGCTTTCCCTCATCCCCATGCAGCTATGCACAGGACAAAGCTCAGCAGCCCCAGTCCTGGAGCAGGAGAGTTCAGTTCCCTC
Source organism: Toxostoma redivivum (assembly GCA_013397375.1). Lineage (NCBI taxonomy): Eukaryota > Metazoa > Chordata > Aves > Passeriformes > Mimidae > Toxostoma > Toxostoma redivivum. Next base: position 253,818 of record VXBI01000290.1, on the reverse strand, counting down.
CTTGGGGTGCGTCTACAAGGGGCAGAGATGAGGCACCTCTTAGGCTTCCTGTTTGGGCAGATGCTTTAGGAAGTTTCCAACAGGTGGTGTAAGTAGGGGCCAAAATCAAAGAGCATCTCCAGAGTTGCCATGCTTCCTGCATCCCTCCAGAGCTAAGTGTGCATCCTATCCTGTGAATAGCCCCCATACGGTGTGGTGATTTGTCATCATTGTGATTATGGGCCCCTTGGGGCTGTGTCTCCAGGATCTGTGTCTCCTGCTACCAATCCTGGCAAAGTTGAAAAGCTGAGAAAGCACAACACATCTCCCGATATGCACAACCCTCTGCAGCTGCCCTGCTCAGGATGGGATCAAACAGAACATGATTAATAACGCTGAGCAAAGCCAGACCCTGCTGTCCATGTGCTCCAGTCGTTGCATGTGTGTCTTTTGTGGGGGCAGAGCTTGTTGGAGATGGTATCTGGCAGACCAAGGCTGTGGAAATACGGCCATGCCACCTCTGCTTTCACTTGGTTGCTCCAGCACCTCTGGGCTGTCTTATGCCCTAGCTTAATTGCCCTCCTGCCATCCTCCCAGCCTCTCTGTCCCAGCACTGTCAGCCCAGTGGCACTGGGAATAGTTCAAGGGTAGGATGGCCCCAGAAGCTACTTTGCCCTGAGGGCTCTGTTACCTGGGGAATGACTCTCTGGCAGGATTAGCACCCAAGGGTGAGCTTCTCCTCAGGACAGGCAGAGCCAGAGGCGTTAAACACCCACTTCTACATGTCAGAGCCAGTGGTGGTACTAAGGGTTGCACCAGGCTGGTATGGGGTGAGGCACAGTGGGGCATTGCTGTCTATGCTGGATGGTGCTGTTCCCCAAACCCCAGGCTCTGCATGGCCACTGGCACGGCTCTGGGGACCCTGGGACCTGGGCTGGGGATTTCCGTGGCGCAGTTCCGCACCAGGATGATTTGCATGGAGAGGGCAGGGAGCAGGAGGAGCACTGGGGAGACGCAAGTGCCCAGGTCTGGATTTGCACATAGGTATAGTTTCACACAGGTGTGTATGTGCACTCATGCCTGTGTATTTGCATAGGTGTTTCAAAGTGTGCCCTTCCTGGCAGGCAGAGCAGAGCTGGTGCATCCCTGTCCTATATATGCATGTGTGTGTGTTCTACTGAGCTGAACAGGTGGTGCTGGCCTTGCCCCTGCTGTGGTTGCTGCTCTTCCTGGTGTGCATGCATCAGGTGAAGATGGGGTGTGAGCAGAGGTGTGCACTGTTGCTGGCAGCCTCTGGGCTGCTCACGTCCTGCCCAGCCCGGATGGGGCGTGCCATCCTGGGGCAGGCACTGCTTTACTTCAGGATGTGGGAGACGCAGCTGGTTGTCCTCAGCACACCAGTGCCTTGGAGGAGACCAGCCTACAGGGCTGTGTGGGCACCTCAGGGGCTGAGAACCAGGGTGGTGTGAGCATGCCTAGACCTCACTGACCCCACTCAGCCTGTTTAGCACATCTCTGCTGTGCCTGAAGGAGGTGCTGAGGCAAAGGAGCTCCCTGCCCCTGAAAGTCAGTCTGTCCCAGCATCACTGTGGGTATCCAGATAGTTTGCACAAGGAGACAGGCTGCTTGTGTCACTGGGGATGAGCTAATGTTGGAGGTCAGGGTGCTGCTCCAACCTGCTCCTAGCATGGCCAGATCTGGGGCAGGGAGTATAGGGACTGTTCCCGCTCTGTGCTGGGGTCCTGCAGTCCCCTTGCCAGGCTGTAGCTACAGATATGGTCATCTGGCAGTGAGTCAATCCCACAAATCATCCCTAGCCGAAGACAATAAGAAGAGGGAGTCTTCAGTCTGCCTGGGCTCTGGGACAAGCTTATCACTCTCTCTCAGACAGGGTGGAGGGGAAAGGTGAGTCCCAGGCACGGATCTGCATTTTGCTGTGGTGAAACTACAGGCAGTTCTGCACACTCCAACCCATACATGGCTGTGGGAAATATCAGGGACAGCATAGGTACAGCCTGGCATCCTCCCCCCTGCACTCACAGACCACTGGGCTGAGGGGATGTGTTTTACAATTGCCCCCAAAAAATGTCTTTGAACACCCATGAGAGAAAGGGATAAGGGAGAGTCCTGATGAAGGATTCAAGATGCTGGGGGGAAAAATCCAGAGCTTGTACTAGTCCTGCATCTTAGAGCATATCAGCCCCATCCTCCCACAGGGCCTCCAGGGAAGGGTGAGAGATGGGGCTCCTCTCTTCCTAGCCGGTGGCTCTGGGAAGTGCGTGGGCAGCCTGCCCAAGGGATGGACATTGAGCAGGTTGCCAGGGCTGCTGCTTCTGCCAGCTATTGCAGGCTCTGGGAGCCCTGAGGCAGGATGTTCTGTTCTTGTGGCAGTGCCTAGCTCAGCCCCCACCTGTGCTGATCCCAGAGCTGCTGGAGGAGGGAACCTGCCACTGCCAACCTTTTCATCTACCTCCTGCATGAGCATCACCCAGGCTTGGGGTGCCCATCACTACACATGTGGCCAACAGGGCAGTGGAGGAGCACTGGGGTGGACTGGGACCTTGGCCAGGTGCCAGCTGAGGTGGTACCCCCTGGCTTTGAGACTGCCAGGGGCTGCCAGCCTTAATCTTGCATTCTGCACCTTCGTGACAACACCCTAGTTGCTATAGGTAAAGCTGGCATTTGGGAAGATGTGCTCACCCTGTGCTATCCCTCCAAATATGATACAATATCCAGGCCAGGCTGGGTGTGGGTTGGAATGTGCTCCCATCTCCATCACCGCACCCCTGGGACTGGTCTGCACTGGAGACTCTGTGAGGATCAGCAGGCTTTTCCAAGATACCTCCAGGGTGCCCTGGAGGTTCCAGGCTGAGGTCAACTGTGGTAACAAGCAGGAGGTCACAGTGGCTGGCACCAGAAGGCTCCCTTTCAGGTCAGGTTCTGGACCAGGGGACCAGAGGACCAGATACTGGCTCCTTTTCCCCAGTGCCTGGCATCCCTAACTGAGTAGGGGTGTCAAAGGGGACACCTCAGGCTGAAAGGGACATGCCACTCTAGGTTCCCTTTTGGAGCAGTCTGGCTTGGTTTTGTGCTGCTGTCAGTTCCCAGCCAGGGCTGGGCCAGCCTGGGGAGGCAGCCTTTGCCACCTGCTCACACCCAGGCTGTAATCCTCAGGCAGAAGGTAAGCAGCTGGTGGAGCCTCCCTGACCTTCAGGTGGGATTAGTCCCCATGGGAACAGTGGGGAGCAGGCAGGTGAGGCCACAGCTCCCCTGGCAGTTGGTGGGGCTGAGCAATGCTGGCAGAGTTGGGAACTGAGCACACCCCCACGCTGGGGGCAGCCAGAGTCAGATTGTGAATGGGTGGCACAGGGTGAGCCTGTGTTCCTGGGAGTATCTTTGTCTTGGTGGGTTGTTACAGGTGCACCTCCAGAGCAGTGGGTACCACAGGGCAGAGTGGGAAGCCATAGTCCCACAAAGAGGGGGTGAGCAGCGTGCCTGGGGTGACCACAGTGCCTATGGGGGCAGCAGGTGGGCTGGTCTGGAAAGCAGGTTCCAGTGGGGGTACTGATGGTTGGCTGAGATGCTTGTGGAAATCTGAGGCTGGGGTGATGGCTGCTGCATCTCAGCCAACTGTTTGCAAGACCCAGCTATGAGTGAGAACATGTGGGTACCCTTTGCATTGTGTCCCATTTGCTGTGACCTCCACTTCATCCCTGCCCTTCCCTAGCTATTGGTGACAGTACCCTGAGACCAGTCAACTTCTTGGTCTCCAGTGGGCTCCTCTCCCACTCACCCTCTGGCCTCATCCTGCCCTGGGAGCAACAGGAGTTGCATCTGGTATGCAGCAAGCCCAGCCTTAAGGGAATCTGAGTGCCTGGGACCTCTCTCAGCATGGAACAGCTGGCAGCCCACAGTGTGCGTGTGCGCCTGCGTGGGAGCTAATCCCAGCAACATCTGCCAGGCTCTCTGTGATCCTAGGAGTTTCTGGCTGCAGGGATAGCATGGCTGGGTGCACAGGGAACACGTGCATGTGGGGCAGCTGGCATGTGCCAGGGCTCCCTATGCAAGGCAGTGCCTGTGTGAGAAGGTTTCTGTGGCAGGTGTGTGCCTGTACACATATGGCTCATGTGGCCAGCAAAGCTTCTGGAGGGGACAAGTGCCGCTGGGGATCCCAGCAACCATCTTGGCTCTGGAATCCAGAGATCCAGCAGGTGGAAGTAGGGATTTTGGCTGAGATTAACCAATCCTGGTGTGGCCATGTTCAGAGCAGTCCTGAAGCACAGGTGACTGGAGAGAGAAAGAGTGTGTTTGCATCCTTGTCAAGGAGGATGATTTCCCATAGAAATGAGGCTGGAGGAGAAAGGGGAGGGAAAAGGCAGCAGTGGGGCTGTGTGGGGGCAATGACACACCACCCCTGATCTAATCAGACAGACCCTGCAAATAAAAGCCACCTGTTATGGCCCTGACAGCAGGAAGCCATCCCCAGAACAAACAGAGCACCAGGCAACTGGGAGAAAGACAAACAGGAGCCGGCACCAGCTCCATCTGCTCCTGTTCGGCCCAGCCCCCAGACCTCCAGACCCCTGGAGTGGCCATCCAGCCCCCAGCAGGGCTGGGGAGAAGAAGAAAACAGCTAGAGGTCCTTGCAGGGCGTGACCAGGGCTCAGCCCGTGGTGTCAGCCAGGGGGACTGCACAAAGCTGTGCTGCCTCGGTCAGCTAGCCCAGATATTCATAACATCCATGGGTACAATTGTGTATTGCCACAGACGTAGCATCAACATCAGGATTCCTGGGCAGCACCTGCCTCACCTCTCTTGTGGTTGCCTTTCAGCCTGCTCAGGTCCCCCAGCTGTGCACTGTCCTGGGAGCAGTGCCTGCACAAGGCACGGGGTACAACCCCATGGTTGGCATGGTCCAGGCTCAGCATGGAGCACTTGGGTGACCTTGTGCTCCCACCATGTGCCTGGGCTGCCGGCTGCCGCGCTGTGCCCAGTGGCACTGAGAAACATGATCTGTTTTGCTAGTGCAGGGAACAAGCTGAGCCGGGAGCTATGAGGGGCCCTTATTAAATTAGCCTATGCAGGAGGCCCTGGGCGAGTGCTAATGAGCTCCCACAGCCAGTATTAACATCTGCCCTTGAACAGAGTCACTGCCTGCCCCCGTACCAGCCTCCCTCTGCCCCTCTTCCCAGCTGGGCAGGTGTGGCTGGGGGCTTGCAGGTGACCTAGCCAGAGGAATGCTGGCTGGTGACAGACTATATGGAGACGGCCCAGGGAGGACAAGCTGCATCAGCATTCTGGGATGCAGTAGGGGAGGGCTCCTCATGAGTGACCCCACTGATGCACTGTGCCTTGATGTAGCTGTGGCTCCCATGTGCTGCCCTGAATGGACCAAGCAGGAGGTGAGGCACATCCCTGTCTGAAACCCAGTACAGTCTGCATTTATTCCTCAAGTACCCCAAACTAAACAGTGCCCCACACCTCTGTTCACACAGCCCAAGCAAGGGGTGGCAGCACCGTGGGGAGACCCTGCAGCATCTTGCTCTGCATCTTGCCTCACCTTCACCAAGGTGATGGCTTCCCTAGACACTGCCCAGACCTGTCTCTCAGCATTTTGAGAGATGTCCCCAGGCCATCAGGCTGCACTGGGGTGATCTTCTTTCTCCAGGGAGCATCCCTGTCTTTCCCTCCACCTTCTGCTTCCCCAGACAGCTCTAAGAGGGTCTCCCCCTCCCTGCTAGGAGCATTTCAGGTAACGCAAGCTGAGGGTCGCCTCCCCAGCGCCTGTTCCCGGCCAAGGGCCACTACAATCCCTGAACTGGAGCCTGCTCCAACCGCTGCCAGGCTGCACCCTCTGCTGGGACCCGCAGGCATCGGCGCGGACTCTCACCGAGCCTCGGAGCCGTCGAGCAGTGGGGAGGACACGAAGAGGACCCCCGAGTCCTGCCCCCATTCCGTCCTTGCTGTCACCCCTCAGTCCCCGATTCTTGTTGATGCCAGGTATACTAACACCACCCCCAGCTGCCCACACTGAATTCTCCATAACCAACAATTCCCGGGTCTCTTGTGGTGCTGACCCCATGCCCAGGACCCCCAGAAGGGCTGGAGTTTTCCTGGGAAGGTTTGAGGTGCTATGGTCCAGCCCTTGCCCAGTGGCCAGTGTGGCACCTGCCCAGCTGAAGGTGGGGAGTGCCCGGCCTCCCCACAGACTACACAGGGATGCTGCAAGAAACACAGCTGCCTAGACATCTGGGATTTCACAGCTCAACAGGGCACTCTTCCTCCTTTCCTCCAGCCTGTGTTGGCTTCATCCATCCCAGGTCCTGGTAGGAGACACTGGGGATAGCTGCATGGCATGGTGCAGTTCCAGGCAGAGCTGGTACTCCTGTCCAGGTGAAGGACACAGCTCTGTCCTAAAGCTGGTCCCCTCCTGCTCTGCATAGTGTCCTTTGCCCGAGTGGGATGTAAGTGGGAGCACAGGGAGCTCTTTGTCAAGCCAGGGGAAATGCTCAGGCCATTACAAGCATGTAACTGGGGTCCATTAGCGCCCAGTCTGCAGCCAACACAGGAACCCCTGCGGGGCCTGGTTGGAAAGGAACACATGGTGGCAGAGTCCCACGTGGAGGGGCAGAAGCAGCCCCGGATAAGCCCTGTATTCCAGCGTGAGGACATCAGTGCCCCTCAGCTCCCAGATAGTAAATCCTCACTTCACCCTGGCACCTCCTTCCCACAAGCCTCAACCCTGGCAAAGGCTGCGGGTGCCCTGGGAAAGGCTGGGTCTCTAATCCCTGGGCCAAGCGGGGACATTGTCCGGGGGCAGAAAGGAAAGCGGCGCGTCAGGCCCTTTGCCCATTGTGCCCTGAGCCCCTGCGCAAACACAGCCCAGCACTTTCATTGTCAGCCTCGCTGGGCGCGGGGGGGCCGCTCTCGCCACACTGCCTAAGTGGAATGGACAGCCGGAGTCTGGGGTGGGTGAGCAGCCCGTCCCCCCCATCCCCTGCCTGCTGACACAGCGCCCTGACCGCCTGCACCATCGGCACTTCAGCGCCCGCCTATAAAGGGCGAGGGGAGAAGCCGGCGCCGGCACCGCCACCTTCGCCTCTGTGCCCTGCCCTCCGACCAAGTAAGTACCAGGCTGTGAGCCCCCAAGACCCCACTGCACAGCGCTGCCCCGCTCCCCTCACCCCCACACCAAGCCCCCTACCCAATGCTCGCCCTGGGGAAGGGCGAGTGTCGGGGTGCTGAGTGGCACAGCGGGGGTGCCCTGTGCGGGCAGGAGGGACCCTGGCAAGAGGGATGGAACAGCCGGGCTGCTCTACCCCAGGGCTACACTTGCACTCGCTTCTGAGCAGGGGTCACCGCCACCTCCCAGCAGTGGATACAATGCCACTTCACCCAGACAACTCCTGGAGCCATTGCAGGGAGCTTGGGAGAAGAAAAACTGAGGCAGTCCTGGGTACATCACATGGAGAGATGGGGCACTGCAAGTTACCCCTGAAAATTGGGGTTCACCGGACAGAGATCCCCCAGCACCGAAGGAAAGGGAATGGGAAATGCCGCCATGCCAGTCTGGGAGGGCAAGGGGCCAGTGGCATTGGGATATGTGAGGGCAGCACCACCAGCATCCCGGGCTCAGCGGCAGGCAGCAGGGTGGCTGGGGGCTGATGGTGGGCACCTGCTCTGGGGTGACACGTGGGGCTCTGCCAGCAGCCGAGCGACCCGTATGACCAGCAGTGAAGCCATGGACACCCTGGGGCAGTACAAGATCACGGTGTGGGAGGAGGAGAACTTCCAGGGCAAGCGCTGTGAATTCCTCATGGAGTGCCCCAGCATCATGGAGCGTGGCTTCCGCAAGATCCGCTCCATCAAGGTGGAGTCTGGCCCGTAAGTGCCCCGCCAGCCCCGCGGCCCCTTGGCACACCCCATTCCAGCAAACCCACTGCTCCCAGGGAACTGTTGGGAGCTGCTAGGGAGCCAGAACACCCAGGTTCTTCCTCGAATAGGACACAGCCTAATCATGTGACCTTCCTGCTTGTGCTCCTTGTGTTTTCCCATCTGCTAGTCAGGGAGACCTTACCAAGCCAAGGCACAGGCTGGAGGCAATGGGGTGGCTCTAGGGAGAGAGGTCCCACTTTCAAAAGGGATATTTGCTGCTAGCAAGGACCCCAACATCTGTTGCAGACCCATAAGCTGCCAGGATGTCTCTGTCCCCTGCCCAGGAAGGAGAAGCTGACCCCTGACTGATCCTGGGAACTGTGTCACACATCCCTGAGGGTTTTCCTCTTCTTCCCTCCAGCTGGGTAGGCTTTGAATACCCTGAATACCAGGGACAGCAGTTTATCCTGGAGAAGGGTGACTATCCCCGGTGGGAGGCCTGGAGTGGGAACAGTGGCTACCGGACCGAGCACCTCCTCTCCTTCCGGCCTGTCAAATGCGCAGTGAGTTACCGGGACACCACAGAGGGTGGGCTCAGGGCAGGCAGAGCCTCCTCCAGGCAGCTCAGCATGGAGGCAATGAGGGACGGACTGAAGGATGACTTACATGGGGCATGGGATGGAGGGGTGAGGTATACACAGAGGTACGTGTGAATTGGAGGAGTAGCTGCACCCACCAGCTCCCACCTCCCTGCAAAGATCCTGGGATGTGTTTTAGGTCTAAAATCTAGCCTGAACCACAATTCCAGCTCCTTCTGCTTTGTGCTTTGGAGAGCCACCTCCCAGACTGGGGTCCCAAGGCCCGATTCCCGGGGATGGGATGAATAGAGAGGAGCTGGCAGGACCGCAGGGATGCTCGGGGTGCAGGGTCTGTCCCCCTCCCTGAGACGTGCCCAGGCAGACGTGGCTCTATCGCTCCATCTGCAGAGACACTGGTGCTCGCAGCAGCGGCACGTCTGCGTCTCCAAGCGGGGGGTCCCCCCCCGACTTTTAATAATCACCAGGCAGATATGTTCAGGCTTTAATAAAGGAGATGCGATAAGATCACTCCTTACTGGCAGGACTGCTCCTCGGTGCAGATAGATGCATGTGGGGGCTGGGCATGGGGGACAGTACTGCATCACTCAGTGTCCCAGCCATTAACCCTTCCATGTCCAGCACCCAGAAAGGCCCCACAGAGCTGAGGGGACCTCTCTCAGCATCCTGCCTTGCTCTGAACCCTCCTCCAACCTTGGGGAGTGTGACGATGCTGAGGGTAGAAGTCCATGCAGGTCCAGAAGTTGCAGCCACTAACTCTTGCTGACAGCTGTGCACTGGGACCACAGAGACATGAGAGCAGCACCCTCGGGGCAGTTGTGAGGTGTCCCAGTGAGGGGGTGCCAGGACAAAGTTAGTCATGATCGCAGGCCTCTCAAAGTGCCTTGGTGTGTGTCACACTGATGCCATATCCTCTATCCCTGGTCAAGCCAACACATTCCTGCTGACCTCCAGCTCTCTCCACAGAACCACAATGACAGCAAAGTCATCCTCTATGAGGCTGAGAACTTCCAGGGTCACAAGTTTGAACTGAGTGACGACTATCCCTCGCTGCAGGCCATGGGCTGGGGCAACAAGGAGGTGGCATCCATCAAAGTGAATGCTGGAGCGTGAGTGCAGCCAGTGGGGCGGGGACTTGGAGGTGCCAAGGGCAGAGTTTCAGCAAGCACCTCCTTCCTGCATAAACCCCTGGATGTGGAAGGGGGTCCCCCTCAAAAAATGGATGCCTTCCTGCTATCTTTTTCCTTGAAAATACAAGCCATTGGGTATTTTCTGTCCCTCTTCTCCCAGGGCAAGCAGAGGGATGGGATGGGATGGGATGGGATGGGATGGGATGGGATGGGATGGGATGGGATGGGATGGGATGGGATGGAATGATTTGGCTTGAGGCTCTGAGCCAAGGGTCCGCCTGCAGGTGGGTGGCATACCAGTACCCAGGATACAGGGGCTACCAGTACGTGCTGGAGCGGGACAGACAGAACGGCGAGTTCAAGAAGTACAATGAATACAGCAGCCAGGCCCACACCAACCAGATCCAATCCATCCGCCGTGTCCAGCACTGAACAGGGGCAGGGCTGTGTGCCCTGCAGCCTCCAGGCTGCTGTGCAATAGACCTCTATCCGGTAGCAAATAAAGGCATTTGTCAAAAAAAAAGAGTGCTCCTGCCTCTGCTCTGCTCCTCAGGGGGCTGCCATGCTGGGAGGACCCTCTGTGGGGTGGAAGGTGAGGTTTCTCCTTCCCCAGGCAGTTTTGGGCTCATGGCCAGCTCCACCCTGGGCTGAGCTCTCTGCACCCCACCTCTAATCCATGCACATTTCCACTGCTGTGATGCTCTGGCTGGGAAAATGGGAACTTACTGGGCAAAGAAAGGGCTGGAGGTGGGAAGGGGCATCCAAGAGGGTTATGCTCTGGGAAGAAGCATCCAGCAGGGTTGTGCCCTGGGTTCTCCTGCCAGGATCAATGCCAGGGAAATTGATTGCTACAAAGACCGCAGACTCAAGGTCTCCTTCCTCTGCACCCCTCTGGAAGAGAGAAGGTGGTCCCTGCCTGCTGTGGGCCTGAGAAGGAGGAAAAACATAGGGGTAATCTGGGGCAGGACGGGACACTGACACCAAAGAGGGCAGCCACGGTTATGTCCGGTTTGGGGGCACTGGCACAGAGGGGCTGAGGGGGAGGTGGGTTTTGCAGAGGTCAGGGAAGGTGTTAACACCTGTTCCACAGGTGTTAGGGGGTTTGGCTTGATGCTCGCAGGTGTGTGTGTCCTTCCCCAGCCTTGCCACGCCAGCATATCCGTGCCAATATCCGGCTCCGGGACATCGGCTGCCCCACCCAGCCTCCTCCTCCTCCAGCACACTTTCCCAGCCTCCTCCTCTTCTTCCATCTGGTTCCAGCACCCTGAACCCTCCTGGGGTACAGGCTACCATCCCGAGGTGTTCCCTGCACCCAGGACATCGCTCCCTCCTCCTCTCCTCCTCCTTGTCTTCTGTCCTGCTCTGGCACTCTAAAGCCCTCCCGAGGCTTTCGGTCCAGAGGTGCTCCCCACACCCAGGACATGGACGAATGGTGGAAAAGTTCTGAGTGCCTCAGATGCCTGAGTTCCCTGATGCCCACTCTGCTAAAAGCATGCTTGGCCCTGAGACAGGGAGTGTCCCAGAAGGGTTGGGGGTCAGTCTGCACACACCCCTCACCCAATAGTGACCAGAGACACCACCCCTNGCACCCTCGGGGCAGTTGTGAGGTGTCCCAGTGAGGGGGTGCCAGGACAAAGTTAGTCATGATCGCAGGCCTCTCAAAGTGCCTTGGTGTGTGTCACACTGATGCCATATCCTCTATCCCTGGTCAAGCCAACACATTCCTGCTGACCTCCAGCTCTCTCCACAGAACCACAATGACAGCAAAGTCATCCTCTATGAGGCTGAGAACTTCCAGGGTCACAAGTTTGAACTGAGTGACGACTATCCCTCGCTGCAGGCCATGGGCTGGGGCAACAAGGAGGTGGCATCCATCAAAGTGAATGCTGGAGCGTGAGTGCAGCCAGTGGGGCGGGGACTTGGAGGTGCCAAGGGCAGAGTTTCAGCAAGCACCTCCTTCCTGCATAAACCCCTGGATGTGGAAGGGGGTCCCCCTCAAAAAATGGATGCCTTCCTGCTATCTTTTTCCTTGAAAATACAAGCCATTGGGTATTTTCTGTCCCTCTTCTCCCAGGGCAAGCAGAGGGATGGGATGGGATGGGATGGGATGGGATGGGATGGGATGGGATGGGATGGGATGGGATGGGATGGGATGGAATGATTTGGCTTGAGGCTCTGAGCCAAGGGTCCGCCTGCAGGTGGGTGGCATACCAGTACCCAGGATACAGGGGCTACCAGTACGTGCTGGAGCGGGACAGACAGAACGGCGAGTTCAAGAAGTACAATGAATACAGCAGCCAGGCCCACACCAACCAGATCCAATCCATCCGCCGTGTCCAGCACTGAACAGGGGCAGGGCTGTGTGCCCTGCAGCCTCCAGGCTGCTGTGCAATAGACCTCTATCCGGTAGCAAATAAAGGCATTTGTCAAAAAAAAAGAGTGCTCCTGCCTCTGCTCTGCTCCTCAGGGGGCTGCCATGCTGGGAGGACCCTCTGTGGGGTGGAAGGTGAGGTTTCTCCTTCCCCAGGCAGTTTTGGGCTCATGGCCAGCTCCACCCTGGGCTGAGCTCTCTGCACCCCACCTCTAATCCATGCACATTTCCACTGCTGTGATGCTCTGGCTGGGAAAATGGGAACTTACTGGGCAAAGAAAGGGCTGGAGGTGGGAAGGGGCATCCAAGAGGGTTATGCTCTGGGAAGAAGCATCCAGCAGGGTTGTGCCCTGGGTTCTCCTGCCAGGATCAATGCCAGGGAAATTGATTGCTACAAAGACCGCAGACTCAAGGTCTCCTTCCTCTGCACCCCTCTGGAAGAGAGAAGGTGGTCCCTGCCTGCTGTGGGCCTGAGAAGGAGGAAAAACATAGGGGTAATCTGGGGCAGGACGGGACACTGACACCAAAGAGGGCAGCCACGGTTATGTCCGGTTTGGGGGCACTGGCACAGAGGGGCTGAGGGGGAGGTGGGTTTTGCAGAGGTCAGGGAAGGTGTTAACACCTGTTCCACAGGTGTTAGGGGGTTTGGCTTGATGCTCGCAGGTGTGTGTGTCCTTCCCCAGCCTTGCCACGCCAGCATATCCGTGCCAATATCCGGCTCCGGGACATCGGCTGCCCCACCCAGCCTCCTCCTCCTCCAGCACACTTTCCCAGCCTCCTCCTCTTCTTCCATCTGGTTCCAGCACCCTGAACCCTCCTGGGGTACAGGCTACCATCCCGAGGTGTTCCCTGCACCCAGGACATCGCTCCCTCCTCCTCTCCTCCTCCTTGTCTTCTGTCCTGCTCTGGCACTCTAAAGCCCTCCCGAGGCTTTCGGTCCAGAGGTGCTCCCCACACCCAGGACATGGACGAATGGTGGAAAAGTTCTGAGTGCCTCAGATGCCTGAGTTCCCTGATGCCCACTCTGCTAAAAGCATGCTTGGCCCTGAGACAGGGAGTGTCCCAGAAGGGTTGGGGGTCAGTCTGCACACACCCCTCACCCAATAGTGACCAGAGACACCACCCCTGGTGTGTGTGTGTGCGCGTGTGTGAGCTGCACACGACTGAGCACACAAGTGTATCCCTGTATGCCCCCTCTCCCCTCCAGCCCCACTGTTGCTGTGCAGAAGACCCAGCATCTGTGTATCCCCATCCCTCATGGCATCCCAGCTGCAGGGTGCTCCCCAGCCTTCCCCTGTCTCCTCTGTGTCCCCACTGGCCCCACCCCACCAGGGCCTCTCCCCCAGCACAAACACATTCCGGCACACCTGGCCAGGTGCAGCCAGCCCAGGGCCACGTCAGCTCGGCTCCGCTCCACAACACCGGCTCACAGGTGAAGCTTTCCCGGGCACCTGCACATAGGGCTGTGATGGGGGGGTAGGGGTGGGCTGGGGGGATCATTTCAAAGTCTGGGGTCCTTATTGCTCCACTTGGGGTGGAATGAGAGCACTGGAGTGGGGGGTGGGGGGCAGACTGCCTCTTGCAGCCGGAGGGACTTGCAGCTGCTTCCAGCTGGGTATTCCACATGTCTGGGCTCTGTCCCCAGTAGCCCTACAGACCTGAAACCTCATGTCCTAGATCCCCCTCAGACCCACAGCCCACTCCCTTGTTCCCCTATGAGCATGGGTCCCTGTTTCCGGGATTTCTCATACACCCTGCCTTCCCCATCCTCTGGTTC
>VXBI01000290.1:225647-237702 GCA_013397375.1 Toxostoma redivivum | reverse complement strand
TCCCCCGGCCTCTGCCCGTCCCCTGCCCGTCCCGCTGCCATTTATTCGCCATCAGCTGCTCCCTGATAAAGTGGAATAATAATAATAATAATAGGGGCAGGAATATTAAAACATGCAGCCCGCGGGCCGCCCCCAGAGCTGCCATGAGACACGGCACCGGAGCGGTGCCACTGCTGCTCAACATGTACCTGCCAGGTACGGGCGGATCCCTCGGCCGCTGCCCCACCGCAGCGCCGTGCACCGCACAGCACCCAGCCCCTGCCCGCCCTGTCCCGCTGAGGCCCTGGGGCTCTCCTCTGCCCCCTCTCCTTTCAGCGCCCACCCTGTTATCCCCTCTCTCTCTCTCCATTCTCTTTTCCTGCCTTCCAGCACCACAACCATCCCTTCCTTTTTCCTTTCAGCTGCCCTCACAGCTTTCCGCACCCGCACACTCATCTTCCCATCCTTCATCCACCCACCGTCACCCTGTCCTTCCATCTCTTCATCCACCCTTCTTTTCTTTCAACCCATCTTTCCACCCACTCACCCACCCACCCTTCCCCTGTTCTTCCATCCATCCATTCTTCCACCCCACCCACTTGTCCCTGCATCCCCATTTCCGTCCCTGCTACCAGCCAACCCCTCCATCTACCCAATGTCCCTTCCATCAGCCTGTTTTCTCATCATGTTATCCATTACTTGCCCTTCCATCCATCCATCCATCCATCCATCCATCCATCCATCCATCCATCCATCCCTCGCACTTTCTTTCCTCCATCTACTCACTCACCATCGTCTCTTCTGTCCTTCCATACATTCACTCATCTCCTTCCTTCCTTCCCTCCTTCCTTCTATCCTTTTATCTCTCCTTTCCACGGCGGTCCACTCCCCAAATGCCGACAGGCATTCTTGCTTCCACCCGCCGCTCCTGTCACCTGCCTTCTCTCCCTCTCCTCCGACCCACAGCTCTCTCCCTCACTCCCTCTCTCTTCCCTACCCCAGCCCACGGGATCTTCTATTCCTATTTAAAAGCTTCCCCGGCTGGGTCGGAAATCGGATTTCCTTTTTCCTGGACGCGTTTCCTGGCTTCGCCGCAGCGGCGGGGCAGGCAAGGGGGAGCGGCCGGGGGCTGCGGGGACGCTGCCCGCGGGTGGGCGCTGGGGGGGTCCAGCCCTCCCTCCACCCCATCCGCGCCCTCTTTTTCCCCCAGATCCAGTCGGGGAAACTTTGTTCAAAGACGGGAAGAGCCAGGCGTGGGGGTCCCTCAGCCCCGGCGTGCAGAAAGGTAAGAGCACCTCTGCCCCTTCCCCTGGACAGGCCCCGCTCCCCTCGGCCGGCACAGAGCGGGGACCCCCGGGGCACTTGCATTCTTTCCTGCCCAGCAGCGACCGGAGACCCTTTCCCGTCCTTTGCCGGGCACTGCCCATGCAGGACACGGCCACCGCGGAGCCCCCATTCCCTGCTGCTGCGAGTGCCTCGGGCTGGGAGCATCCTGCCGTCAATTCCCGCGGGGACAGTGGCGACTCCCGACGGTCGGAAGCTCCGTCCCGTAGCATCAGTGGGGTTACTCATCCCCCCGAGCCCCGCAGCGGGGAGAGTGCAGGGTCCTAATTCCTGTCTCCCAGGAGCTCCGGACATCCGACGAGGAGGGAGCTAGCCATCCCGGGAGTGGGGCGGGCTAATCCGGGATCGGGAGAGCCGTTCCTGCGAGTGGAGAGGAGAGTTGAGACATCATTCGTGAGGGAGCTGCCAGTGAAATGCTGGGGCTCGGACAGGGCTGGGAAGTGATGGGTCCCCAGGAACTGGAGCCATCCATCTGGAACAACCCGCACAGGGCTCATGGGCATGGGCCAGTGCTGGCCAGGGAGCAGCGGGGAGCAGCCTGGAGCCTGTTTGGGAGTGCAGCAGCACTGTAGCGTTACACCGTGTAGCTTTGCCTGTTTGCTAGGAGGCAGGGACCAGGAGTGCTCTGAGCAGGAAAAATGGAGCCCTGGTTTAGTGGCGGGAGAGGGAGAAAAGATGGAACTGGGGGAACCCTTTTGCCTCTGCACTGCAGACTGCCCAGACATACTCTAAACACTGTGCTGCAGTGAGAATGATCTTTTTGGATGCCTGGATATTTCCTTAGGGAGCTCTCAGGTGCATTATCATGGAACCCTGTGGCAGGCAGGATTGAGGCTCATCACCACACCCAGATGCACCCCCAACACCTCCTGGACCTCCTTGCATGGAGTGGAACACCCATGGGTGGGAGATAGCTGGAGGCCAGGGTGGGAGCTGTGGTGATGGAGAAGAGGCAAGAGCTGAAGATGCACCTCTGGGAGTAGAGATCCCCCACCTCGGTCCCAGGATGGGGAATTAGGAAATATAACACCTTGGAAAGAACTGGGCTCAACTGCCTGGCTCGGGATGTCTGAGAGGGTTTTAGTGGACTGGGGATGGATGGGGAATGGCTGTTCTCTGCTTCTTCTAGAGCAAGATACAGGGAGTACCAGATAAAATAGCGGGCCTAAAACAAGAAGAACAAGGTCTGTTTTTTGTGGGAAATATAGCAGAGCTATAGGACTTCTTGCTGCTGAGGTCATGGGTGCTAAACCTCTGTACAGGGTCCAAGAACCTTTGGACAAAATAATGGTAGAAGAGCACAGGGATAACTGCAAAGGCACATTCTCTGCTCTGGAAAGAGACTATGCTGCAAGGACTGGCAGCAGGAGCAGGGATGTGCAAGGAATGCTGCTCAGAGAAGTCAGAGTGGGGTGTCTAGGTAAGTGCAGGACTGCTCTGCAAGGTGGCTGGGTCCCAGCAGCAGGACTCCTCCTTGCCCAAAAGCCCAGATTCCCTCTCCTCTCATGACCTCTGGCCAGACTCAATGGAGCATGTCCTTGTGCCTCACCACAGGCATGTCGAGGTGTGCCAGGACCAGTGTGTGCACAGCCTGGCACAGGGGCACTACAGGCACCCACTGAGGATACTCCTCAGTGCAAGCTGCAAATGCAATGGCCATGGCTCAGGGAGGACATTTTTCTTCTGGAAATAAGGAACACCATTGATGCCTGATTCAAAGCCACAGTAGGTCATGCTGTGTCCTCGTCTCTCCCTCCCCTACACCTATCTGTAGTGTAGTTCAGATCAGTGTTGCACCCTGATCTGGTTGAGCTGACCACGAAGATATCTGTGCAGGACACAATGTCCCTAGAGCAGAGGTTCTGTTGCTATACCAGTCTGGTTTCAAGCAGACATGCCAGTGGGGAATATTTGTATTGGGATAGATCTGGGTTCTGCCAAGATACGTCCCTCTTGGGGCTGCCGGTTAAAGAGCAAGGCCACGTCTTTCCACGAAAACAAACAAGCAGGTATTCGTCTTTGGTGGTGTGTGAATGTGGGTGGGAGGGATGGGGAGACTCTGGATCCAGATCCTGTAGATCCTTGGGATGGAGAAGAAGTGCTCAGAGGTCAACACTGCAACCTGTGTTGGCCTCTGAGCACTCCTATTCCATCCCAAGGTACAGGGGCATCTTCTCATATCTGGGGTGTAGGATGGGGTTAGGATGTTGCAAAGGAGACATAGCCATGTTACCATCTTATGTGTCTAAAGCAGGGAAGATGTAATGATGTGCAGCCAAAACCTGGGTGTGGGAGAGGGCAACATAGCAGTGGGTCAAGGGCATTGGGGCACATCCTGTCCTTGTTCCTTGGGAGGGAGCTTTAACCTCTCTGGGGCCCGGCCTTGCAGGCAGCGGGCAGATCCAGCTGTGGCAGTTCTTGCTGGAGCTGCTTTCGGACCGGGCCAACCTGAACTGCATCGCCTGGGAAGGCACAAATGGGGAGTTCAAGCTGATCGACCCTGATGAGGTGGCACGGCGCTGGGGTGAGCGGAAGAGCAAGCCCAACATGAATTACGACAAGCTGAGCAGGGCACTGCGCTACTACTACGACAAGAACATCATGACCAAGGTCCATGGCAAGCGCTACGCCTACAAGTTCGACTTCCATGGGCTGGCACAGGTGTGCCAGCCAACCACCCCCGATCACACTCTCTACAAATTTCAGGGCAACCTGGCACCATTGCCCTTCTCAGGCATCTCCAAACTCAACCTCATGACCTCGGGAGTGACACCAGCTGGCTTCTCCTACTGGCCTGGCTCCAGCCCATCCCTCTACCCTGGGCATGGGCTCCAGCCCTCAGCCTCGTTCAGTGCCATGGCAGCCTCCCACCTCAACAACATGAACAACCATTACCATTAGAGGCTCAGCTGTGCCAAGTGGATGCTCCATGTCCCTGGCAGCATGGGGCTGTGGATTTGGGAAGCTCAGTGGGGAGGGATGGGGAATGGGATTGTGCCCTGCTCTCACTTGCCCCCTTTTAGGTTTGATGGGGTGTGGGGGATGGGGGGTGCTTGCAGGACAGCTGGGTTGGTTCTCTGATGTGGGTGGCTGGAGGAGGGGAGTCACCTGAATTTCAGATGAGGAAGTATCCATGATCCTGGGAACAAATGTGGATACCTAAAGCAGGATGTGAATGGAACGAAAAACCATGGGCTCCTCTCTTGGCAGGGACACTGCCCCATCTTTCCTTTGCAACATGCTGCTCACCTCGTGAATGTCCTTAGCTCTGCCCCCAGCCTGTGCCTGCCCTCCCCATTCCCTGCAGAGAGGAGTCAGGAACCGGGGCCCCAGGGCAGCTGTGTCCGTGAATGAGGGTCCCACTGAGCAGGGACAAGGAAAGGGAACCTTACTTGACTACTTAGTCCCCTCACTTTTGTCTCCAAAGGCTTCCTTTCCTCCATCCCTCCCATCCCTGCTGCCTGAAGGCAGCTTCCTTCAGACCTCAGGAGAAGCCTTGGTCTGGAGAGCAGATGCTTTCTATGGGTTCACTCATACCCAGGGCAGGGCTCTGGGGTTGGAGGTGCCAGGGACAAGTGTGGGGCTCTCTGCCAGTCCTCAGGGCAAGGCCAGAGCATGGAGGCATCACAGCCTGGTCTCTGCAACTCTGCCCTCGCCCCAGTGCCCAAGGATCATACCACAGACAGTCCCTTATACTCAGCACACAAGCTCACCTTTTCCAAGATTAATGTTCCTGTTTTACTCCAATTTTAGCCCCTCACATGCAGGGCTTGGTGGGACACTCTCCATAAGTGGGAACATCCCCAAGGACAAGGCAGTGTGGGTGGTGGAGCAGAAGAAGAGATGACAGCAGGACTGGGAGCCCCAGGCACCAAGGGGCAACCCTGGTTCTCTCTCCCTGGGTTCAAGGAGCTGCCCCCATCCTCTGGAGCAGGACTTTGGCCCAGTGGATGCAGAAGAGCTGGGCACGCTGAGCTCCGCACTGGCTGGGGGGTGGGATTGGTCTTCAATAAAACAGAGAGGTGCTGTGACCTGTGTCCTCTCCTGTCTGAAGGGAGCTGGTGAGAGCAGGGGCCACTCGGCAAATCCTCTCCCATCAGAGCCAGAACACCTTCAGCGCTGGGGTGGGAAGGATGTGGCCATTGTCTGCATCATCTTTCCTTCAGGCATACCACTGGTTCTTACAATCCTTACAAAGAGATAGGACAGAGCTGGAAACCTCTGGATTCCTTGAGATATCCCTTCAGAGAAGCCACGTATGTGTTCTCATGCCCCAGGCTTGCAACAGGGATCAAACTGGCTGTGTAGGGGGAGTCATGCAACTACCCAGCCCACAGAAGGAGTGGTCAGCCCCCACCTCCTCTCCTTTCATGCCCCAGATCACAGCAGTTCCCAGATCTGGGGACTCCATTCTGCCCCTTCTGCATCCCTCCAGGATCTGGTCACTCTCATAGCATTGGTGGCATCTGCTCCAATGCATCCTTACTGGCCTAATCAGCTTAAGGGAATGGGATCTGATGTCATTGTGTCCTCTGGGGAGGGCTCAGGCTGTGAAGTAGGGGGTCTGATGCTGCTAGCAGAGAGCCCATGAGATCAAAAGGAGTTGCAGAGACTGGGTGGGGGGCTATCCCTACCTCCAGGGTTTCTGAGTGTTGCAGACTGGTTCCCAGGGATGGCAGGAGATGAAGTGAGGAGGAAAAGCAGTAGTTACCCCCAAGCAACCAGTGCCAAGATAGGATGGAGACATCCCCTGCCCCAAAGATTCACTTTGGAAGGACAAAATGGGGGAAATGGCCACAACTGGTTCCCTCAGAGATGGGGTAGAAGGCTGTACCCTCGCCGGGGGAGCCTGCTTCAGGGCTTAGGTAACTGCGTGACGCAGGGCAAGACTCGGATTAAGGGATGTGGGTCACTAGTAGCTCCTCCCTCCCCCCCCTTCCCCATCCCTCTGCCAGCGTCTGCACCAGGGAAGCCCAGGTGAGTCCAGTCCCCGCCTCACGCCCGACCTTGCAGCCCGGATCCCTGATGGATTGGAGGCGGGACGTGCTAGGGAAAAGGGGACTTACCTTTTTGGGGGAGGGAGGAGCGCCGCACACAGCCAGTGCAACAGGCTTCAGCTGGCGGCTTGTTCGCTCTGCTCTGAGCTCACCTGGCACAGTCCCACCGCTCTGTCCCCAGGGTGCAACGCCAAAAGCCGGGCACCAGCCCTGCACTCCCCAGAGACGGCAGCCAGGAAGGAAGTGGGAGGGAGGAGGGGAACACCCATGCGGGACTGCACCAGCGATGCTCTTGCCTGCCTGAGGATGCAGCCGATGTCACCATGGCAACTAGGGATGCTCCCATCCCCAGGCGCCACTGGGAGTTACCTCCCCTCACGACATGTTGAGCTCATCGGAGGACTGAACAGAGCACCACCTTCACTCAACCCAGCCTCCTCCCCTCCAGAGCCCTATCTGACCCAGTCCACCAGCAGTGCTGCTTTTTGCAGGTTTCTTCAGTCACCCAAACCACTGGCTCAGAGCAGACTGCAGCAAAATCCTGCCAATGGGCAAGCAGGGCCGAGCCCGGCACAGCTCTCCGTGGAACATCATCCCTGGCCTTAAGCAGGGGTGCCCAGCCCGGGGGGGCAGGTGGGAGAGCACCGTCTCTGGCAGTGGGGTGCACCAGCTGGTGGGGAGCCTATTCTGTGTGGCTGACAGCTGCACTCAGTGCAGCCCTGGGCTTCCAACCTACCTGCAGGGAGTCCTGGGGTTCCCTGTATAGGGTGAGATGGGGAGCACAGTCCCAAATGGTTTCAGCCTATGCTGGGAAGACTGAGGGAGCAGAGCACATGGCCTGGCAGCTTCCTCTGCTGCCCTGTGATTAAAGGAAGGAAGTTTTTCCTACTAAAACAAAAATAAAACCAAATGTATCTTTGTATATGGCTTTGCTCAGCTGGCAAGAGGGCTGCCCTGATCTCAGCCTCTTGCCATCATGACAGGTAACCCTTCCAATTCCTCCAAAATCTTCCAGCCCCGCTGTAATGGATTAGTCCCTCTCCTATTTTAGTGAAGTCATGTTGCCACTTCCTTCATTTCTCATGCTGGGAAGAGCCTTTTCAGTACAGCCAGGCCATGTCTGCCCTGGGGAACACAGTGCCTCCCTGCACCCTCTCTAGCTCTCCCAGTTCCCACCTATTTCATTCTCTCCTCATGCCAGCTGCACTGGCTCCCCAGCCCCCTACCCCCAAGCTGCTGACTCACATCCTCTCTCCAGACACCACCTTCTTTTGGCCTGGCTCCCTGCAAAGTGCTTCGTGACTTAGTGTGGCTCAGCCAGAGCCCGCAGGTGCAGGCAGCCAGGCTCCAAAATCCCATGTGAAGTCCCTCCAAGGAAGCAACAATGATGCATCCAAAAGATGCTTTCTCCCTTGGCAATGTGCTGAGGGCTGGAGCTGTATTGCCACCATAAACCCAAACCTTGTCCCTCCTGTCACCAGCTCTCTGGTTCCCATCAGGAATGGCCAGGGAGAGTGTCCTGGTGCCACTGCTGCCCAGCTGTACATTGAGACCTTGGTGTGGACTTTGCTGAGGGCAGGAGCTGAGTAGCAGGAAGACGGGATTAACGCACTAATTCCAGATTATGCTCTAATGCAGGACTTCTGTGAGAGAGCAGGCCCTGTTCCAGCCCAGGGGACACTCACTCCCTGGGGCAGACTCCCCATATCTGCTCTGGGTCACAGCTTGGTTCTGCCTAGCTCTCCCCTAAGAACTAAGTCCTCAGAAGTGAGGAAGAACTGTGAGACAGGCAGGGGACACAGCACAGGGAAACCTCCATGCTCAGCTCTCAGTGAGCTGGAGGTAACGACCCAAACTATGCAGCCCTGGACTTCTACTTTGCCAGGCTCTGTGACAGAAGGATTAACCATCACAGCAGGGCTCCAAGGTAGCCAGTTCCCCTTCCTCGCCTGCCCCAGCTTCCTGGCACAGAGCTGTCCCCAGTCTGTGCTCTTCCTTCCCAAACACATCACTCAGGCAAGGCCACAAGCCATGCTTTAGCTACAATAGAGCCAAACTATTTGCCATCCCACCTCCCTCAGTCTCATGCCTTCCACTGGGCCACCCTAGGCACAGGCAGAGCTCTTGCAGGTTTCCATCCAACACCTGGATGTGTCTTCCATCAGACGAGATCCTGTGGCAGCATCCTGCCCCTCCTTGAGTACAAAAAAATATCTCATCAGCCAGTTTAGTCTGGGACCCGCCATACTCCCTCTGCCATTTGTTACCATCTCCCCAGGTCATTTTGCCCACATGGTCCAACACAGGCACCCCATTAGCAGCTGTGACTGAAGCCCCATGGAGCAGGGAGGTGACCAGACACCTGCACCCATCCCCTTTTCAACAGAGTAACAACAGCCCAAAGTTGCAATGGAGCCAGTGTTTGAGGAGCTCCCATAGAGGCAGAAGAGAACCTCCCACTTCCATCTGCCTCGCGGAACATGTTATTCATCATCCTTGCAGGCAAATGGGGAAAGGCTTGTGCAGAAAGCTGGGCCAAGGCAAGTGCTTCACCAGCCATGCAGGTGCTGGGTCTGCATCATCCACAACATTTTCCTCCCATGGAGCATCTCCAAGTCATTCTGGGGGATGATGACAACTCTTAATAGCAAAAACACAACTTGCCTGCTGTTTGTCTGGCAGGAAGAGGCATGGCTTGCCAAGCTGGCTGCTCCAGCTGCCTGTCACCTCTCCATGCCCCAGTGCCACAGCCAGCTCATCTAGCCCATGGAGTTTACTCCACAGACAGAGCAGTCAGGCAAGCAAAGTCCCATAGAGCTTCTCCCATGACTCTAGGTAGAAACTCCCTTTTTCACCTGTGACTATGCATCCTTGGGATCCACTGCTACCCAGCGTGCATCTAAGAGCCCCATGCACCTTTGGGAAGGAAGATAAGGGGTGCTTCGGCCTGAGAAGATACCTCCTTGGGGCAGGAGGGGCTGAACCCACTGCAGGCTGCAGTGCCCACCTCTGTTGCTGCAATATGGAGCCAATGGGGCACCCACTGTGAGGCATGGAAAGGACATGTGTTGCTGCTGGAGAAATTCCAAACTGGGAAAGTACTGAGATCCCTCACCTGGATCCCTGCAGTGACTGATCACTGATTTGGCCCTGTTGCTCTACCTCTGAGTCCCAAACCCAGTGTGAATCCTCCCATCCCTGCAAATCCAGACACTGCTGGGCCCTGTGGCTGGCAGCACAGGGGCTGCCCAGCCCCTCCGAGAGGGTCTCAGTCCCTCACTGCTCCTCAGAGAGCACTGGCAGCCGCAGGGATCACAAGTTTGGAGACAAACTCTATCCATTCCCCTTGATGCTGTCCAATAGCTGGCTCCTGAGTC
Organism: Toxostoma redivivum; assembly: GCA_013397375.1. Classification (NCBI taxonomy): domain Eukaryota; kingdom Metazoa; phylum Chordata; class Aves; order Passeriformes; family Mimidae; genus Toxostoma; species Toxostoma redivivum. The sequence goes on along the minus strand of VXBI01000290.1, from coordinate 228,005 downwards.
CAGACCATCAATCATGCTGGAGCACAGGAGCCTGGCATGTCAAATCACAGTTTTAAAAAGGGAAAAAGCAAACTCTCTAGCCTAAGATTCTCATTGTCAGTACCCAGCCCTGCTTGTGTTCTCTCACGTATCTCCTTTGCCTTGAGGGGAGCAGAAAGCTCCCAGACATGATAAGATTAGTGCTACCCCTGCCTCACTCCCCCCAGCAGCTTTACAAGGTCCTCTGGGGTAGGGAAAACCAGATATGTCTCCCTCCCTCCAGTAAGGCTCTGGCTGAGCCATTGATGCATATTTAAATGCATGGGAGCATCTAAGCTCCTCTCTCATTCCTTGACATTTCCAGAGACTCCAAGCCGTCTTCAATTACCAGTCTGCAATTAGCTTTCCTAAATCCCCCAGTGAGGTCTAGGACTCTTAATCAATGAAACACAAGGGAGGAAGGGGAGGACATGGCCTCACTGCAGCTGGAAGCTTTTTAAAAGGCTGGGCCTTGAAGCTGGAATCCTGTGAGTGTCTCTAAGGAGATCTGTAGGGTGGGAAAATCCTTCAGTGCTGGGAGGTTGTTCAGGTCTGGAGAGGAGACTCCATAAAACCCTACAGCTGTGTATAGAGATCACCGGACAAACACCACAGCTCAGGGTGGAAATAGCTGGTATCAGTGGCTCAGGTGTTACCCTGTGATGGAGCAGACCACCTTGCTGTATTTATCTCACGACGCTTCAGTTTCCCTTTCTGCAAAGCACTGATATGGGAGAGTCAGGGCTCTCCCAGTAGCCCCATAGGTGCTATAAGGCTCCAATTTCACCACTTTAAGCCAAAGTTACCTTTCTCATGACAAGATGTGGATGTGGCTCAAGTTGGGGTGGGTCGTGAATGCCTTGTGACCCAGACAGCTCACCACAAGGTCACACGAATGTCAGTCTAAAGGCACGGGCAAGAGCATCCATTAGGAGAGGGAGGACGGGAGCAGCATCGGTCTTGTTGGGTTTACACAGCCATGGAAAAGCCTTGCACAGCACCCTGCCAGGTCAGCCCCCATCATAGGGACATCTGCGCTGTCTTCCTGGCAGCACAGCTTTTCCTGAATGAGACAGATTGGGCCTAATTAGCAGCTCTGCTGATGCACACAAAGGTAGAGAGAATCCAGCTTACTCTCCATGACCTGCAGAGCCAGCACAGCTCTTCCCAGTGGAGGGGAGCCCGAATGCCTGGCTCAGAAGGGCTGTGAAGCACTGGATGCAGACCCCAACCAGAGAGCATGTGCGGCAGCTTCTACTAAAGAAGTCCTGGCAAATTCAGTACCTTGAAGCATAGCAACCAGTTTTTAAAAAGGCAAAGTTTTCCCATTCTCCACCCCTCTCCCTGGAGGTCTGCAGAAGCACAGGGCTGGTAACAGGGAGAGAGCAGCACAGCTCCCACAGCCTGCTGTTGCCAGGAAAAGGGAGCCCAGCCCTGCAGAGCTGAGGGACACACAGAGGTAGGGAGGGACGAGGTGAGGGAGGGCATAGCTTCAGGAAAAATAAAACTAAATTTAAAAAAAAAAAGAGGTGACACGAACTGTGGCATCCTGTTTAAATTCAGTGTGGTAGACAGGCATCAGGAATTCCCATCTGGAATGACGGAGGTCAAGAGAGCTCACAAGGGTGCAAGAGACACTCAGGTGGACCAGAACTGGCCTCAGGCACAAAGAGGGATGAAAATTTGACCCCCAACTCACACTAGGGAGTAAAACCCCCTTTCGGAACCAGGGCCCCCCATGCCTCTTGGGGAGGAATGGGTCATGACCAGGAGTTTGGGGTGCTACCCCAATTCCCCTTGCACCCCACAGCCCAGCAAGTCCAGGAGCCACCACCAGGCCCATCCAGGCCACCTCTTTATTCTCCAGTGAAGCAAAGCAAGAGGAGAGGAGACCCCCCCCTCCCATAGCAAGCCCCCTCTGTTTGGGCACCCTAGGCCTCCTCTGGCACAGACCCCCCTTCCCGCAGCAAGACAAGGGGGAGGGAGGCATCACCCCCTGTTTCGGGGGGCACACCGGGGGGGATTTGCCCGCAGGGAGGGGCGTGGGCACCCCCCCAGCGGCTAGAACAAAGGGGTATGGGGGCGGCTCCCGCGGGGTGAGAGGCCGAGTCGCCCATGCTGGGGGGCGCCATATACCACACGTGGGCGGGGGGACGGGGGGAAGGCATCGCCCGCAACACAGAAACCCCCCCAGCCTTGCCCGCAATCCCCGCCTTTGTCTGCTCAGGCGCGGCAGCTCCAGCACCACGGACAGCACCGGGAGCGCTGCGGAGGTGCGGAGCGGCCCTGCCCTCGCCGGGGGGACTCATTCACATGCATCCTCTACCTGGGGCACCCTCC
>VXBI01000290.1:178935-225612 GCA_013397375.1 Toxostoma redivivum | reverse complement strand
ACCCTCCACAACCCAAAACACCCCCCCCGAGCCCTCCTGACCCCGACCCCTACATCCATTTTTTCCACTCCCTTATAGAGAAAACGCATCCAGGAGCCTCCGTTCCTCCGCAGCCTCCCCCTCCCCCTCTTAGCGAAGGAGGGAGGGACACCACTCCCCCTCCCCGGTCTTCACCGCCGCCTCGGTGTTCCGGATCGCAGCCCCCAGCTGGGGTCGGAGGCGGGGAAGGAGGGCAGCCGGATCCGGAGCAGGGAGGGTCCAAGCAGCGTCTCCGTGGAACTGACGGCTGGGGAAGGAGGAAGGCGAGGAGGATGCGGGGGCAGGGGGGGAATCCGACAGTCCTTCGCCTTCCCCGCCCCTCGGTGCGCGGCCCCTTCCGCCCCCGGCGCCGGTGGCCTGGTACCTCCCTAACGGTCCAGGCTGATCGTCCAGTGCTTGGACCCGTCTCCGCCCTCGCCCTCGCTCTTGAGGTCCTGGAAGAGTTGCGTGAAGTAGTGCGGGTCCGCGTTGATTCGCAGCATCTTGGCGCTGAGGCGCTGGATGATGCCCAGGCAGCGCTCCCAGAAGCGCCCCTTGTCTCCCTCCACCAGGAAGGGCTTGAGCGGGTAGGAGATCTCGTTGCCCATGTAGGAGTAGGCGAGATAGAGGCAGGTGAGGAAGGCGGCCTGCAGCTCGGCCTGGCTCCCGATGTCTTCGCCCCGCAGCGCTTCCCGGCACAGCAGGTAGACGAACACCAGGTTGGCCGGGGTGATGAAGCCCTGGTCCTGCCAGCCCTGCAGCAGCAGCGAGCGGTCCACGCTGCGAAACCATGAGATGAGTTCGCCGGGGCTCAGCTCCTTCAGGCGGTAGCAGCGGCGGCACACGAAGTCCCCCAAGCAGCGCAGCAGCTCTCCGGTGGAAGCCTGCACCACCACGCGGCGCGGAGACCCCGCGGGGCGGCTACCGGCCGGCGGCGGTGGCGGCTTTCCCCCCCCGGAGCCTGGGTGCAGCTCCTGCGGCGCCGAGGGCACTGTGGGCACCGGCACGGCTAGCGGGCCCTGCTTGGCGCCGTCGGCCGGCCCCACCACCGACTTGCGCAAGTTCTCGCGGTTGCGCTGCACCACCAGCGGGTCGGGCTGGCCCGGGCCCCCCCCCGGGGCTCCGCCGCCGGGTTTCGGCGTCACCTTCTTGGTGCTCTTCTTCTTCTTGGCCGAGGCGGCCACCAGCCGCTTCCAGGTTAGCGCCGAGATGAGCACGCCGGGACGCTTCAGCCGGCTCTCGCCCTTGCCCGGCACCCTTCCAGGCGCCTTCTCNGGCGGCCCGCACCGGGGCCGCGGTGCCCGAAGATGCTCCGCCGCGCCCGCTCTGGGCTCCGCGCCCGCCGCTGCAGCCAGCCGCGGCCCCCCTGCTCCCCGCCTCTCCCCGCCTCCCCGCCGACAGCCAATCGCCGCCGCACGGGCCCCCGGTGCGCCCGCCCCTCGCCGGAGGGTGGTGAGGGAGGAGAGCGCGGCGCGGCTTTGCCCGGCGGCCGCCGCCCCGGCGTGACCTTCAGCGATGGGAGACTCGTTCGGTGCGCCCGCCAGGGCGGACGGGCTGGGACCTGCCATGCTGTCACAGCTCCCCAGCCCTTTGTGTGGGAGACGTGCGGGGGAGCCCAGAGGACAGGGGACACGGGAAGGGTCTAGGGAGGGCTTCTGAATTCGGCTGTTCTTGCCAAGTCCTGCTCTGTTTTCTCACCTACAAGGGGAGAGATGAACTTTCCCAGACCAGCAGAGCCCCAGTGGTGCTAGGGGTACACGGTGGGGAAGAAGACCATTTGAAAATATTAGAGGAAAGGCTGAGGAGGCATGAGGATCAAGAAGAACAAGTGCTCAGAGGGCGGCTGGAGAAGGCTTGGGGTGGGTGCAAGGCTGGCTGTGATTCGGCCACCAACATGGAAGGTTTAGGTTTGGTGACCGAGCCTCATCTCTCCTGAGAACCAGCCCAGCCCTGGCCATGGCTCCACAGAGAGTCAGAAGGTGCCACGGGGGAGCGCTCCCATGACCTGCTGTGCAAACATGGGGTCTTTCACCCACCCTGCCTCCTCCTGCTCAGCTGTGTAAGGGAGATTTACCACCAGGCTGACAGTCACCAGCATCAGGCCGAAATCAGGGACCTCGGAGAAACGGGATGAGACCACTGCCATGTTCCCAAGGCAAGACTTGCCAGTTCTGTCACCAAAGTTCCCAGACCTGCAGGGAAGGAGGGGAGGATGCACTCCTGCATCACTGCAAATGGTGTGCAATAAACCAGCCACGTGCATGAGCATAGATGCTGCTTCTCCCTCTATGGATCAGAGCACGCCATAGATGTTGCTGCCTCTCTGCTCCATGCAGGAAGATTCCCCTTGTATTTCTTATGAGCTGCAGCCCTGATTTCTATGATGGGTGCCAGGCATCCATTAAGAGCAAATCATCCCAATTGCAGGGTCTGCTCCCACAAGTGAAGCACTGGGAGAGGCAGCTGGAAAAGGTTTCAGGGCGAATGTCTCAAGGATGCATTTTGATACAGCATTTTATGTGTGAAATGAACACATCGTTGCCAGGATGTAGCTGCTGCCAGGTGGATCCAGGCTAAGAGGCAGTAATGAATTGTCAACGGGGAGGAGCTAAACCAGCCCACCCTCTCCCCTCCCCACTTCCTCCTGCACTGCTGATGCTGGAGGTGTTTGCAAAGAAAGCGCAGACTCAGGGCCATGTTTCAGCCTTCTAGACTGGCTTCCCGATGCTAGGGGCTGACTTGCCCCTCTAGGGTAGGGGAGAGGCTATACCCTCTGGGCCATGGCAGAGAAGAAGAGCAAAGTCTCATTCCCATGTATCCTGCACTGTGGTCAGCTGCCATCCCTGCAATGGCATCTGCAAAGAGCAGGCCCTCAAATGCAAAGGTTTCCTTTGGGAGTGGCCAGAACCAAAGTGGATCTGGGCCAGCACTACTTACTCAAGGCCAGCTTAGGCTGGGCTGAAGTAACCATGAAGATTTGATAAAGGGTGTAAATACAGAGGAAGAAAACCAGGAGAAGGTTCCTGATGACAATTAAGTGAGCACCTTTACGTATACAGAGCTGGTTTCAACCTAGCCAAGAAGATGGAGGAGCCCTAGGGATGGGATAGGAAGGACCTTGTTGTCTTTGCTCTCTTTGCGTGTTTAAGGGTTTTCTGGTGTGTACATGTGGTCGCATCAGAAACCCACAGCTGAGTTTTTCAGGTGAGGAAGCAGAGGCCTTTATGCATACTACTTGCTCCTGTTGCAGTAAAATTGCTCCCAGATCTCTTCACACAAAGGCTCTCCCACATTGTGTGAGCTCTCCCAAACTGGCTTCCCAGAACTCATTCATAAAGGTTATTTCTATTTGGCAGTGATGAGTTGGATTTCACAGCAGAATCCAGATAGTTCCCCAGCCCTGGCTGGGCTTGAGGTTGCTGCACCACTCTGCTCAGTGTGCATGCACCTCCTACCACTCCCAAGAGGGGACATTTGGCTGAAACCTCTTTAAAAATCCAGCTCAGGCCTGTTTAGTGATGCAGCTCAAGGCCTCAGCTATGAGCATCACAAGAGCTCCAGGGCATTATTCCCTTCTGCTTGCAGCTTGTGTCCTGCTGCGGCAGCAGCTCTGGGTTAGAGGAGGTCAGCGGGCCCCTAGTCCCTCTCTAAGACAGCATTGCTGACAGTGGCAAGAGCTTCCTGCAAGCACTATGGAATTACCCAAGCCCCACAAGAACAGCAGGATGTTTCTTATCTGGGTAAAGAAGCAGCTTTGCAGCTTACATGGGAGACAGCTGCACTTCCATGTGAAAGAGGAGGATCTTTTCCCCACTCCTTAGTTTTGTTCTTCAGGCTCAAGCCCTGAGGCAGGCAGGCAATGATAGAGCACAAGCTACATCCTTGAGACCATCTCTTCTTGGCCTCTTTCTTGGTCAGCTGGTAGGGGAAGGCACAAAGCAGGAGGAAAGGGCAGCATTTCCCTTCCCCAAGGAAGGGTTCTCGTCCCAGGCAGCAGGAATTACATGCCCCCAGATGAAAGGGAGGAATGAGGTAGATCTTCAGGTACAGTCAGTCTCAAAGCTCTCAAACTTCTGCCCTTGGCTAAATCTTCAGTATTGGTGCGGTGGATTTGCAGGAACACTTTTGGCATACACAGATCCTCTGTGACTAAGGGTAACTCTGGCAGGGCAACACGTACTTCAGTGACCTGCTAGCACCAACAAAGGGATGCTTTCTTGTCCAAGATCCTAATCTGAGCCATGTAAAGGGGTATCCCTGTCCTGAATCAGGGGTGTTCCAGATGGGTAGTTGGAGCACTCTGGTTCCCAGAACATCTGACAGGGCTATAGGGATGGAGACAGGTGGGAAGACAGCAGCACTAGGGGGAGAAGCTGGCATAAAACCAGTACTGTAGGCAGTACTGTAAAAAGTCTTTGGGAGAGCTAACACTGACCTGCAGGATCCACACAGTTCCCTGCAGGTGCCTAGCAGTCTCTCGCTCTGCTTCACCTGACCTGAGCCTCCCGTTACATAGAGCTGTACAGCTTTGTCTGCCTGGTTCAGGTGGGAGCAGCTCAGGCCTTGGCTAAGATCATGCCAACTGTCGCATCCTCTCCAAACCATCTCTGGCATGATGTTCCCATGCTGGGGCTCTGACTCAGAAATGCATAACCTCTCAGTCTGGGACAAGGCAGCTCTCCCAGCACCCCCACGACATAAAAGGCATTTTGGAGGGTCCAGGGCCCCCTAGTCAGCTTCCAGGCTACTGAGCTATTGGACACAGGCTTTGTGATGAGTCCTGGCTTAAAGCAGTTGGCACGTCCCCCTGCCTGCTCCAGAATGATGAATGGGCATGTGTTTGCTGGCTGGCTAGAGCTGTTCTTTAATAGCTCACGTGCTGTGCTGTGGTCTGTCTGTACTGGCAAAGGCAGGCAGGAAAAGGACTGTCTCTCTGGCAGCAGCTGGCCAGCCAGCTCCTGCACTGCTTCACCCGTGGAGACAGAGCTCAGTCTCAGTGCATGTCTCAGTGAGAGGGTCTGACAGCCTTGATGCTCCCCCTCCCCAGGCTGCACAGCAGACAGCTTCCAGCAGAAGTCCTGCCTGTGTTGCGAGCCCTGGGGCTGGGAAGCCTCAGAGGAGCTGGCTGGCAGGATGTCTGCAGTGCCTAGGGAGGAGAACTGACTTGTGCTTCTGAGCACCCCAGCCCAGGCATCTCTCCTTTTCCCATTCTTGATTTCCTTCCCCCTGTCTCCTGTCCCCATCCCAGCCCTCAAGGGAAGGGGGCTACAACTGGGGGTCCACCAAAGCCTACCCTGCAATACCTGCTTAGTGTGTCTACCTATAGCGGCTGAAGGAGCTTGTGCAGTCTCTGCTCTACAGTCAGCCCTATATTCACACAGTAGAGTGAAGCAGAGCACAGTCAAGTTGAGCAGCCCTGTTGCAGTCCCTGGAGAGAAGTTATTTTTGTCCTGCCATTTGCTGAACGGTGGTGATGGGAATGGCTCAGAGAGCTGGAGAAATACAGCTTCTCTGGGTGGAAAATGCACGGCAAAGGCAGGCTTGAATCCAGATGAAATCACATCTCTGCTTCCTAATCTATGAGCAGAGACATGAGTTCTAGCACTGGGATGCTGGTGGAAGAGACAAGGCGCTCCTTGCTGACATAGGGGTGAGGATGTCGATTGATTGCCACCAAAGCGATGCTTCCAGCCCACATCCCTCACAGGATTGCTGCTACTAAAGCCCTTAGGGAAGAATCTGTATGCACTGAGTGGAACAGGAAGGAATAACTGGGAAGTACCACGTATCGCCATGGGCTGCTTAAATGCCTGCCAGCACATCTGTAAGGTCTTGTGGCAGGAGAGCCGCAGGGAGATAGAGGATGATGAAGGGCTAATTATCCACCCTGCAAGCAATTCAGGCTCCATCAGGAGACCCCCCGCCAGCCCAGCACGAGGAGGTCTCTGTGCTGCAACCTCCGAAAGGTTGAGGCGGAGCTGGGCGAGCCCGGGCGCGGTGGTGGCTCCTGGGGGTCGGGGGTGGCCCGGGCCGGGGCTGGGCTGCCCTCTCGCGGTGCAGCGCTGCTCGGGTCCCCTCCCCATCTCCAGGATGTCTCTCCAGCTGCTGTGTGCCCAGCCCATCACTGTAATTCCTTGCCTCTCTCCGCCCCCTCCGCTTTGGGGATACTGGCTGTCAGAGGCACTGGCATAACTGTGGGAACATTCCGCGGCTCTGAAGAAAAGCGTCTGGTTGCCCATTTGGTGACTGTGATTCCTTCCTGCTGTCCGTCACTTACGAAGACCCAGCACCTCCCAGCCCGCCAGAAGCTCGGAGCGTGTCTGGAGTTTCCTGGTAGTGAAACGGCTTTGGGTGAGCGGCTGAGGACTGTGCTGGGATGGAAGGGATGCCACAGGACGCTGTGTGGACGGAGAATCCTGGGGGAAGAGGCCAAAGGGAGGCATGGGGCAACGAAAGCATCTGTGCAAGTATCTTCCTTGGCAGTCAGCAAAGTCAGGATCATGATGCCGGGTGTTGAGCTCAAGACTCCTGATTTCTAGGTGAGAATAGTTCCCACACCTCCGTGGCTGGCAGGAGCTGAACAATCCAGTCCCTCAGGATTGCTTCTGTCTGGCAGGCAGGCGGCTGCCTTTATTTAACCTCTCCTACAGGTACATGGGACCCTCAGTATATGAAGGGTAAGGCTGTGGGGGCACAGCTGGCTGTGCACCAGCTCTCCTGCTGCTCTCTACCCAGTCTGTGTGCAATATTTGCAGGTCACTGCTGCCTCAGCACTCTAACGTGCTGGAGCATCCCAAGCCCTGTGATGAGATAGCATCCTCTGGCTCTGTTTCCAATGATGATTGGGAAGGCAGAGGCATAAGCTCCAGCTCTTGGGGTGCCTTGTCTCCGTGTGGTGGCCAAAGGGACTTGGTGACACTTGGGGGGGCTGGCTGTCCACCAGGTGGAGCTGCACCCCACGTTTTGATGCTGCTGGGGTGGCCCTGGGCCAGCCCTGGTCTCTTGCTTCTTTTCCCTATTCTGGCAAGGAGGGACGCTGGCTTTCCCCAGCTCTCCAGGTAATGCACACGTGAAGGGCAAGAATGCATATCATGTACATATGCTCTAGTGCTGACCCCCATTAGCCCACTTGTCCAGCAGCAATTGCCTGCTTGCAGGTAGACAGTGGATATTGACACAATCTTTTGGAAGCCCTCTTCCCATGAGTGACACAAAGGGTCTTGGGAGATTGTCCTCAGTGGTGTTTTGGCCTCATGTCTTTACAGGGCTTGAGGCTAACTGCATGCACTGCATGGAGGATGGGGTGAGTCCCAGTTCCTGCCAAGCTCTTCATGTAAAGTGGATCTTGCCCATTCTAGTTTTGTGTGGATCCCTAAGGATCCCCTGACCCTCTGGAGCTGCTACTGGCCATGCCATCCACTCTGCTGTGACCAGTGATGGAGAATTCCAGTCTATGTGCCCTATGGCCCTGTGCTCTAAGTGCACCTGCTCAAGCACTGTGAGATCAAAAGGGCCACGAGGACCTCTGAGAGCAGAGCCTGCATTTGCCAGTCTTCAGCAGCCATGTGCCAAGGACTGGCAGCCTGAGATCCAGCTGCCTTAGCTCTGAGGAGTTCAGGGGTAATTGTTTCTGTGATGATACTATAACTCTCAAAGCTAATTTGACATTCACCAGACTCCTCACAGCCCTAGACCTGCCTCATGAAGCTGGGACCTGGAAGATCCACTGATCAAGTAATCCACTGCCTTCCATATGCAATCCACCATACCTTCTTTTCTCCTCTGATGCTTGCCAGTCCCATGAAGAGTTCCCATCACTGACTGTCCCTCCTCTTTCCATGGCACCCCCATGTGTAGGACTGGGAAGGCAGGGTGCTGATGACGGTCTGTCTGCCCTCGATCATGGCCAGACTGGGGGCCTGGAGGAGAGTCTGCTCCTTTCCTGGTGGGATGCTGTCAAGCCTGGTCTGCGGTGGAAGCGAGGGAGGCAGCTGTACAGGAAATAATCATGGCTTGTTCCAAGATTAAATCACTGGCGGGAGTGCGAGAGAGGATAAAAGGAGCCGTCTGTCGTTAGAGGGAATATTAACCCGGCAGCGGGTCAGGAGGGGGGAGAATTTTATTCCTTGCACTTGCTGGCTGCCAGACCCACTGTGCACACAGGGCTCAGCACTGACAGCATCTCTCAGCAGGACATGTGCCCTCCCTCCCAGTTCAGCCCACATCATGGGCCCTTTTCCCTTCCTGCTCCAGGGACGTAAGCTTCTTTGAGCAGGGGCAGAAGAAAGATTTTCAGAAAAGCTGGGAAATTGAGGCAGGATAGTGCTGCATGTCTGACACCACATGGAGGCACTGAACCACTCTGTCCCTCTGTACATTGCTCTTTGCCCTGCCCAGGCCAGGTCTTCTCCCAGCTCCTGTGGATGAGCTCAGCATGGCACAAAAGGTTCTTGTTTGGTCTGGCCCTTATCAGGGACCTGCCTTGAGGCCCTTCAGCATGGGAGCTGGGCTGGAGCTGGAGCAGGTGAGGCCAAGGAGCAAGGGACAGGGCAGAGAGAAAACAAGAGACCAGCTGCAAAGGGGTGAGCTGGCTGGGAGATAAGATAGAGGGAGAAATGCAAAATATGATGGGTGGCAGGAAGGAGAGAACGTGGGAAACTACAGGGCACCTTGGGTCAAACCTGCTGGGAGACACACTTAACAGGTCAGACCCTTTGAGGGTGCCAGCCAGCCGTGGTGACAAGCTCTCAGCGCTGCTATGTCCCCTTGCCCTTGGGCTGGGACCTGCCTTCAAGATTGTGAGTAGCCGAGATGGGACCCCAAGACCCCTGTGCCCTGGTGACTCTCAGCTGCTCCAGGGCTGTGTGAGACTGAGCACAGCCCTGGAGAACTGTCACAGCCCTGCTGCTGGGGTTGCTGCAGGGAGGAATGCCATGTTCTCTGGGCCTAATCAGGGCTGCATTTCACAGGCTCTCCTGTGCCAGGATAAACAGCCCCATGGGGTTTGGGGTTTGCAGCAAGTGGTTGATGAAAGCCTGTGACCCTGTGCTTAGGACTTCCTTCCCTTTGAAGGAAGAGTCCTGCCAAGTTCCCAAGCAAGAAGATCTCAGCTTCTTCCTCCTTGTCTTTTCTTTTCCCTCACAACCCATTGCCTCTCCAGCTGAGGCCTGGGCTGAGATAAGAAGATGAGCAATCCTTGAGTGCCTGGTCCAGCCTGGTGCTACCCAACAAAGTCAAGCCCTTGCCTCCATTCAGATTGAAGCCCTCAGTGTTCAGCCTTCCCACATATGGAAGCCTGGCTGTGTGTACACTAGTTGAGCCTGGTCTGATTTTGCCTCACCAGCTTCCTTTATTAGCCTGCTCCCCCTCTGGGGGAAGTCATTTGAGAAAGGCCAGTGCTATTGGGAGCAGCCAAGGCAGCAATTCCTGCCATCAACACAGCAGAAACAATCAGCATGCACAGTTGCCTCCTCAGCCTCCACAGTCAGTGCTGGGAGTGCCAAAGGGTACTTGCTGCTGATTGCTGCCCATCCCTTGGGCTCCAGATTTAGCCATTCCTGCTGTTCCTCCTCACTTAGGGAAGGCTCCCATGGCACCAGCTCCATGGTACCAGGCACAGACTGAGGCCTGCAGGGGTATGCACATATGTCCCCCAGCTCCCCCAGTAGCTCCCATCCCTTGTGCTCTGGACAGAGAACCTGGAATGGATAGAAACCCTGCAAGCTCATCCAGAGATCACTGCAGGTTTGCACCAGGGGCAGGTTTGGCCTTGCTGCACAAACCCCAGTGAGCAGCCGTTGCCAAGATGCTGCAATTTCCAGGCTGACATCAAAAAGTAGCTGGGGATTGGCTTGCACACGCTCCCACACAGCACATCCTCTCTGTTTTATGAGTGATGTTTTACAACGTAAGTGCTGCTATATTAAGCCATGCATCTAACTGGAAAAACAGGAGATGGAGGAGCAAAAGCAGCTACCTCAGTGCCTGAAGATGCTTTAACAGTGTGTGAGTCCTTCTCCTGCTCAGGTTCTTGCCTACCTCTATCCCTTTGCCTGGCCTTATTGCAGGCAAGAGGCAGACATGGGCACCTTGCCCCATACAGTTTGCCCTTGGGCTTTGGATGGGGTGTTTTCCTACCTGCTGAGCTCCCCATCCTCCAGCTCTGCTCTGGGCATGGGCAGGAACAGCAAAATGGGATCAGTCCCCATCTTTTGGGGCAAAACTGCAGGCTATCAGAGGCTTCAGCTGGCACCTTTCTGTTCCTAAGCAAGGGCTTTGTGTTTGGGGAAGGTCAGCCCTTCTCACTTCACCAGGCAGGTGGAAGGAGAAGGGGGTCTCCTTCCTGGTGGCTCCAGGAGGGGCTGCTCTCTGCCCACAGCTGCATGAGCACCTCTGTAGCATCCCTGCACCCTGAGGGCCAGGGCAGTGCTCAGTTCTCCTTGTTGCCCTGAGAAGCAGGGGGAAGCAAAGGACTTGGGCACATGCTCTCTGGGTAGACCCTGTTTTTATGACTCCCCAGGTAAGGATTGGCCCAGAAAGCCTAGGTTTTCAACAACTCACAGCATTGGCCCCTGACCTGCACCCCCATCCCTTGTCCATGGGGATGGGCAAAAATTGCATGGCCATGCTGTGCTCTACCTGGGGATAATGGAGGAAGCAGTCCTTGGCAAGCCAGGACCCTTACAAGAGAGCAGTAGAGTTGATTTATGCTCCTGACATTTCTCTTCCAGTCAGGCAGAGCTTTTAATAAAGAATGAGTGATTTATGGCTTCTTTTAAGCAAGAAGGAATGTTACCTAAGGCAGTCTGCCCCCAACACCCCTGCCTCTCTGTCTCACTGAAATCCTAGCATCTGGGCTTGCAAGAGGGGAGCAGCCACTCTCTCTGCTCCTGTCCTTTCCTGAAGTCCTCCCCACAGTCATGGTAGCCCCAGTATCCTGCCCTGTTCCTGTCAGCAGCACCCCTGGCCCTGCCTAGGGATGCCCTGGCACACTGCAGGGAATGGTGCTGTATCCCCTCCAAATGTCCCAGCCCTCGGCAGTGGGGCCTGTGCAGTCCACTTCATACACAGCAGTGATTCAAGGAAAGCTGCTGTCCTGAGACCCCTCTGAGAGGAGCCCTGTGGTGGCTGGCCTGGGGACAGGATGACAGCTCCACAGCAGTTGTCATGGTTACTGGGTATTAATGGATGCAGGCATGACTGCTTCCCAGGGATGAGCAGCTCCAAAAGGAAAGGGCTGCCTTTAACCTGCCCGGCTGCAGCTATTTCCATGGGGGCTTGGCCATGGAGCCACCACCATACCAATCCCTAACTGCTCCAGACCCTGAGCCAGCACTGGTCTAAGCCAATTCCAAACCCAGAGATGGCAGCAGCTTGCAGCTGAAGGAGCTTCTAGCAGTCTGAAATGATTCTGGGGTCTCCCAGTGCAGATAAGGAAAAGGATGTCTCCCCTTTCCCTCCCCGCCCTGCTAACTAGGGGCAACTGGAGAAGACCATAGGGCTGGGGAGCATGGTGATCAGCAGGAAAAGCTGCAGGTCCCTGCCAGCCAGCCCCTTTGCCCTCTGGAAAGAGCTAATGAGTAAGAACAGAGGATAAGAGCAGGGGCAGAGGGAGCATCACCAGACTAAAGCTGCCCTAAGAGGCTCCCAGCTGCTAATGAAGATAAAGTGCCCAGTTCCTTTTCTTCTACCAGTGAAATCTAATGGCTAAGGGGGAAAAAATGCTTTCAAGTGTGTTCATCTATAACATGGCCTGGGAGGCAGGGATTCCAGCAGGAGTGGCGGCCAGCTGAGACACTGATCTCACACTTCACACACGTGCACACACTCATGCATGTGCAAACAGCCCTCCACGCAGGCTACACACAGGGTGTGTGAAATACCCGCAGAGCACACTCACGCAGACATCAAAAGCCTGTCTTTCTCTGCATCAAAACAGCAGCCGTAGGTGAAGGCAGGTGTTGAGCAAAACACCCCCTGCCCACACCAAGCACCTGCATCAGGCTGCCAGATCCCACACGTGCCCTTAAATACACATGGCAAGTGCAGTACAAACACAGGCACATGGCACACCAGGGGCGTCTGCTCATCACCTGTGCATGTGCGCGCGCACACACACACACACACACGTGAGCACACACATACATGTGCACACACACACACGTGAGCACACACACACACAGACATGCACACACACTAGCATACACACACACACACACACACACGTATGTGTGCATCCTCACCCCACCTCAGGCCCAGCAGGTGTGCAAATGCAGCTGGTATTGTGTGGCCACGGTGGGAGAGGGCAAGTGATGCCTGAAAAGACCCGGGGGGATGGAAGTCCTTTGGGGTCAATCTAGTGTTTCATTGAATGTGGGAATAAATATTGTTGCTATTGATGTATCTGGGAGACAGGTTTAGGGGGAAATGGGCTGAGGCTGTCCTGTGTCAGGGAGACCCAGACCCAGACTAGCTCCTAAACTGTGAGCAAAGTTGTCTGAATCACTGCAAGCTAGCCCAAGACAAAATCATAAAAGAACAGTGCTAAAAATTCCCGTAGGGACAATCCCAGTGCTGTGCCTGGCAATGCCCTGGGACTGTTTGTTTTACCAGTGCAGACATAACCAGAGATTCCCACTCCTTTCCTCTGGAGGCTTTGAATTAAGTGGCCTGTTTACAGAGAGGCAGCGAGGGAATAGAAGGTATGTGGAGGGGGGAGCAGCTCCTCCTCAATATATCTGGCAACTAAACTTACCCTAGACCCACCAGAGACCCTCTAGGCACCAAAGCATGTGATCATAGCTCCCCAAACAAGTAGAGGTGCTGCAGAGAGTCTGAATCTGGTTCTGTTAACACACTTCTACCTTCTTAGCATCATGCAGGGGGTCATGCCTGGCCAGACCCCACTGGCTTGTTGCAATCAACTTCTCTATGAGCTGGGCATGAAGGCTAGGAAGAAGTGCCCCACAAGTCTGAGGCAGAGGAGAGCATAGATGCTGCAGGCAGCTGCATCACCACTCACTAGGGCTGGCTTGGGCAGGTACACCACTATCCCACAGTTCCAGCTGCCACCAGCAGCTCCTTTGTGCCTCCGAGCTCCTGGTTATTAATTCAGATGGACCTCCTTAGCTGGGGCTGAGGGTAGTAAAATCTAGATGGATAATTGCACATACACTCTAAGCAAATAATGGGAAAGGGGTAGAGAGGGATCAAGCTCAGTGATAAACTAGAAAAGGTATGGCAAGGAAGGCTGGGAATGGCATGGGGACAAGAACTGAGAGCCAGTGTTCGGGGGTCTGGGGCCAGAAAATAACACGGGTAAGAGATGAGACGGGTAGAAAGAGCAAAATCAGCCGCTGCCGAAGCTGCCAGTGGCCGTAGCCAGTGGCTGTACGGTCCCAGCAGCCCCGCACAGCTCAGCTCCGCTGAGCTGCCCGCGCTCCTCAGCAGAGGGCAGTGGATGCACACGCACCTGCCTGCACACCCGTGGGCACCCGCACACCCCCGTGTGCCCGGGACATGGAAGGACACGGCAGCACAGACGAGCTCTCGGTGCTCCCCGTGCTGCTGGCGGGCTGAAGGAACGGCCCGGCATCCCTTGAGGGACAGTGGGTCTGCAAGGACTGGCAGGCAAGGTCTACAGGGACTGGCAACATTTCCGCGGCGCAGCCAGCGAGTGTCTCTGACAGCCCATGCCATTTTCGCCGGTTTATCACAGCACCAAATCGAAGTCCTGGGCAGCAAGGATGTGGCCATAAAGGCAGTCTTGAGAATGGGAGGGGCAGGGGAAGTGTCCACATAAAACTATGGACTGTTAAACTGGAGCTCCTCCTCTATGGCTGCGCAGGGGGAGGTGAAAAAGTGTTTGCATGGGTATAGGCAGCATCCTGAGTCAGTGAACCCTGTCAGAGTATAAAGGGGTCCCCCCTATAGCTGTATAAGCAGAGGTCTTTACAGTTATACCAGGAGAAGCATTATAACCATATAAACAAGACCACTAAAGTGGTCTAAGGCACATGACAGACAGCCTCAAGATTCCTCCTCTACCTGTGGGAGTGTCCCCTGTGCCAGCCCATCCCATCCCAGTGCAACCTAGCCTCTCCCAGTATTTCTGGCCTCACGGTCTTGGTGATGCCTGGCCCAGATAGGCTGGGAAGAGAGAGATGGCAGGCACAGCAGCTGTGGAACATTCAGGCCAGATGTGGAAGGTACATTTTACAGCAGCAAGCCATGAGGAGGCTGCTGAGCTGAAGGTCTGTACTTAGCTGGCCGCGACATGGCAAGGGAAGAAAGGACATTCCTCCCCTAGGAACAGTTTGCACACATAGCATCATCCCCTCCTTATTAGGAGGGAAGCCACAGAGAGGGTGTTCCCAGACCCCAACCCCACCACTCCTCTTCAGGCTAGGCTGGCCCCATGAAGGGTAGTGGGAGCTGGGCAGGGAGCAGAGGTCTTGTGGGTTGCTGCCTTTGCCATCAGATCCCCTAGTGTGTGTCACTCTCAGCCTCTTGGTTTGCTGGAAGTGTAGGAGCTATCCTGGCCTGGATTCAGCCAAATCAGCACTTTGGGTTGAGCCCAGCTGTCACTGAGCCCAGGTTATGGCTGTATATGTCAGAGCCTCACCAGATGCTGGGGAATGTATGCCTTTGCTGGCCATCCACTTGTGGCTTTCCTGGGTGATGGGGGAAGCCTGCAGCAGTGCTGGTTGGAAGAGATTCCCAGCCCATCCTGACAGAGGCTGTTGTCTGCCTTGCCAGGAGAGTCATGGTTTGAGGAGCATGGCTCAGTGTCTCTACCTTGGAAAACCCTCCCAGGAAAGATGCCTGCATTGGTCCAAGGTCCTGACACCCTACTTGGATGGAAGAGTCCTCAGCTGGGGCAAGGCATTGAGCCGCTCCATGCTGGGAATGGGCCATGCCCTCTGCTCCTGTTCACAGTCCAACAGAGTCCTGCTAAGACAATGGGAGCTGGGCATGTCCCAGACCCCAAGGTCTGTCCCACTAGCCCAGCTTCACAACTGACATGATCAATACTGAGCTTCCGAGAATGATTTCCCTGCTAAGGAAAGACTAAGCTGCCACACTAGCCCTGCATGAGATGCTGCTCCCTTGAGCCCTGTTTTAAGCTTACACAAAGCCCTGCCATGGGATGAGACATGGGATGTCAAGGGATGGACCAGAATAGCAAGACTTCAGAGCTAGGAATTATAAACTCAGTAGGATTTTCAGAGACCAGGGAATCCTGGAAAGTAGACCAGAGAGCTTGTTCCTGGCTTTGCCAAGGAAGGTCATCAGTTATCAGAGTGGCAGCAGGAGGCAGACCGGGTGATTCAGAGCAACAGCTTGGGTATAGGATCTCTACTCGCCTAAAGCCAAAGGATGCTTCAGTGTGATGAGACAGAGGGAAGGGCAGAGCAATACTGCAGCCTTTGGAGCTGGTTTTGTCCTGTTGGGAAAAAAGCTGCCTTGGTAATCTTTCCACAAACCCTGCATGTTTGGTGTCTCATGACCTGTGTACTGGGAAGGGCAAACCCTGAGCCAATACCCATGCATTGAATCTAAGGTCTTGGAGAGAAACAGACCCAACCCCTCTGCTGGTGTTTCCAGCAACCACAAGCCAGCAGCCATGCCCAGGTGTCGGGAATCATCAGAGCACGTGTCTCCTGTCCGCACGGGTGAGAGTGGTGTGTGGGCGTTGGGGACACACCTGTCCAGAAGAATCCCAGCAAATTACTTCTCCTTGATGTCTGCTGGTTTGTCATAGCAGAAACACAGCGTGCGAAGGGCTTGGTTTAGAAGGAGCGCCGAGGGGTGCCAGAGCTGAGTTGCTGCCAACTCACCTGTCACTCCTTGCACGCTGCCCCGGGGCTTGCAGGCTGGGGGGAGGCAGGTGCTGGGGAGCCAGCTCAGCCGCTGAGTTGTGGCCAAGGGATCGAGCAGGTAAGGAGCTGCCGCTCCCAGGATGCTTGCTCCTGCTCTGCCAGGTGGAATGTGGCTGTGGAAAGTGTGAGACAGATTCAGACGTATTTTCTGCCCTCCCCCCATGACTTTCACAGAGACCTTTGCAATGGTGTTGATGGGGAGGTTGTCCTGAATTGAGAGTGCTCAGTATGGGGGAGCACAAAATTGTGGGGCTGGGGAAGACTTGCTCACCCCTGCAGCCAGCCAGAAAACCAGAGGCTGGCTGTGTTGGGAAGGACCAGCAGGCAAGAGACCTGCAGAAAAGACCTTCCTGTTCAGTGACCAGATCTGGTGGCCAGGCAGAGATGAGTACCAGGTAGTGAAGGGGTCAAGGGGCCATGCCTGCAGAATTGGGGATGGTTGGGGTCCATGGCAGCTGCATGAGGAGGTGTCTGGATCCCATGAGACGCTGTGCAGCCTCTGCATATAACCCATGAGACTGTAGCACAGTATAAGCCAGACCCTCATGCTTTTCCTCCACTTCCTGCGAGCCAGCAAAGCATTGGAGCAGGCAGGCTCAGAGGGGCTTATATACACTCCTGCAGCCAAGCAAGGAGCCTCTCTCAGGCTGCCTTCAAGCACAGGACCCTGCTCAACAAAGCACACAGAGGCATCTCTCCTGCACTAGACCTCCCCTCTGTGGGCACAGATGAGGAGCAGATGTGTTCTGGTGGGCACAGATCCCAGGTCAGAGAGATATGTTGCTGTGAACGTGGGCCCCAGCCCAGCTTGCTGAGGGTAAGCATGTGGGCCAGCTAGGTCCTTGCCTTTTTTTTTTTGTGAGGTTTTAGTGCAGAGACACACAATATGTCTGGCTGGTGCTGGGAATGGGCCAGGGTGATGTTGGGGATGTGCAGCTTAGGGAGGGATGTCAAGCAAGACAGGGCAGTGTGGGCAAGGATGTGCTAGAGAGTCCTGAAGACACTTGCCAATTTGATTGAAGTGCCAGCACGCAGAGAGGTGGCATCACCACCAGCCAGATTTGCTGGTGACACACAGGCTGGAGGGTGCTGGCAGCGAGCAACACAGAGCTCAGCTACTTGGCTGAGGGCAGTGCTGGGACAAGGGCAGGTTATACCTGCAGGACAGGAGGCTCCACTCCCATGATGTATGACAGGAGAAAGGGCTATGGGAGCCTCTGAGCCTGCTCTGCACCATGGGCACCCCACAGGCTCAGCTAGGGCACACACATGGCAGCTGAGACTGTCCATGGGGTGCAGCTGGGTGTTAGTGCATAATCTGTTTTTCTGCTAGATTCCAGTGTCAAGGAGATCTGGCACAAGAGAGAAGTGCTCTGTTTGCCCAGGGCATTGATGGATTTTCCTTCTTAGCTGAGAGCACTGCAGGAGCAAAATCTTCCCCTGGCAAGGAGGGGCAATGTCCCAGCACCATTAGTCATCTGGACATCAATATCAGTGGGCATGGACATGCATTTGGATGCTTGAATGCTAAAGGAGCTTGTCCCACCAGCCAGGGCCTGTCCCCTACCACACTATGGGCATTTCTCACCTGCTCACAGGAGTCCTTGGGGCCTAGAGGAGTCCATGAAGCCTGGCCCAGTAGAGGATGTTAAATCTTGAAACCCCGTGCCTTGGGTCTTTGGCCAAAATATCTGTCCCAGATGATGCTTTCTCTGGTATTCAGGACCATGATCAAGATGGGTGAGGTTACAGCCTCCACCCCACTGCTTCTGCCCTCAACCTGACCTTCCAGATAAAGGCTGCCAAGACCCAGTCAGACTGCGGTCACCATTTCTTGGTTCAGACAAGGAAGCTTCACCACCTGCACCCTGTGCTGCTCTCCGAAGGGTTTTTGAGGCCATTGTTCCACAGAGATTTGGCACCAGTATTTGGGATAGAATTGAGACAGTCCTGCCATGGCCCCTTCCCACCAGTGCTTTGTCCTGCTGAGGAATGGCTGATGGGGAAGGTTTTGCAAGGCTCCACAAAGTAGCCACCTGGCTCCCTGTCATCTGAGCAGCATAGGATGGTACCTCCCAGCCATGAAACCCTGGGGAGATGCTGAACAAAGCTCAACTTGTATAAACCAAGCCAGCCCTGGTGAGGTGCCTGCCACCTCCCTGGCCTCCTGCCCTCCCTGCTCAGCCTATCTCAGCCCACATTTAACAATTATCTCCTCTCCACACAGCTCCCCAAGTGCTCTAAGAAATGTGGGCCAATTCCCCACTGGTAACTCCTGTCTGCCTCCCAGGAGTTACGTCAGTGGGGAGTTGGACCATGCACATCTTCTGTGCAGCACCTGGCTGTGTGGCAGCCAGCACCAACCCTGAGCCTGCCAGGGGTGATCCTGGGCATCTGCTGAGCATTCCCAGCAGGCAACAGCATCCCTTCTATGCCCCAGCAAGGGAAAGACAGTGACTTGCCCTTGAATTGCAGGGAACAGGATTCTGGCAGGTGCATTTACCTGAGCTGGAAGTGGTCCAGGGGAGTGGATTTAACACCCTGGCTCTGGTTGTAGGAGAGCATCAAGCTAGCAGGGCATAAGGCATTATGTTGTGGCTGATACTTCGAGTATCAATCCCAACACAACTGAGCACTCTTGCAGAACATGCTGAGATAGTCTGTCCCATTCATAGTGTGCCTGCCCTTGGCTAACAGTGTAGAGACACTGTGCAGAGAGTCAGCCTGATGTACCTGAAAGCCGCCACCCACATGTCCCGCTCTGTCCCCTTGCTGCGAGTATGCACAGCTCGCACATGATATCTGGGTGTTACGGCCAGCAAGAATCACTCCCACAAAATCAAGTGTCTCTCAAAGCATTGTCCACTGCATGTCCTGGGACAGCCATGCCCAGCTGGCATGCCACAGTACTGGACTCACCGGTGCTCAGCCTGACATTGCCATTGGGTGTGGCAGTGTGGGCTGTCCCGTCCCTCCCTCTCCCTGTATGGACGCTGCACTGTCACCATGGGAGAGAGAGGCACTCCTCTCCATGCTGGCAGGATACAGGCCACCTCCTTCCCCAGAGGAACTCAGCTCTGCCGGG
The DNA here is from genome assembly GCA_013397375.1 of Toxostoma redivivum. Taxonomy (NCBI): domain Eukaryota; kingdom Metazoa; phylum Chordata; class Aves; order Passeriformes; family Mimidae; genus Toxostoma; species Toxostoma redivivum. Next base: position 206,628 of record VXBI01000290.1, on the reverse strand, counting down.
CCCAGCATGGGAGGCTTCTGGTGACACCAGACTGGGTGAGCAGCGAGGAGCACGGTGATGGTGAGCCAGCACCTGGGCAGAGGCCCCCAGACCTCAGGAACATCGTGCTTAGGGCTTCTTACTGGGGAGTGCTGGAGGGACTGGAAGGTAAGGCAGGGAGCAAGGGTCTTCTGCACCCATCTCTCCCAACTGGGACAATCCTCCTCCACTCCATCTTTTCTCCCAATCCTCTTCCACTCATGCAGCCTCCTCAGCCCCTGTCTTCTGCTTCCCACACACCTCCTCTTCTCTTCAGTGGTACCCAAGGGAGCCCTGGGTAGGGCTGAGAGACTGGAGCAGGGAACCGGACTAGGGGACACTGCAATGTATGTCCTTGTGCACAGAGTAGGATATCCCTTGTGATAGTCTGGGCTCACTCTGCAAGAGATGACATCACTGGGGATCTTCTGGTGATCTCTTATTTTGGGCAGCCTCACCTCCCTGACTGGTCTCAATGGGTGTCCATCACTAAGGTATTCAAGTGCACACATTTAGTCTGTTAGTTCTGGAGCAGACACAACCCTGAAGTAGTGGTATGAGGAAGTGAGATGGGTGATGATGTGGCCCAGGATGGTGATGTGGCCCTGCCATCCCCTTGTGCCTCTCTCTGGCAGCTCTTCTGGGCACAAGATGGCTCTTTTATCTCAGACGGCTGGTGCCAGCTCTGGCCTGGCTTTTTGAGATTCCCTGTGCCCTTACCCATCCTGGCAAAGGAGAGGGAGCCAGCAGCTGGCCCAGGGGCTGGAAAAGTCAAAGAGACTCATATACCCACCGGGAGGTGGAAAATGGCCCAGAGCAGGAAGCACAGCAAGGTGGGGTGTTGACGTCTGCCATCTATTATTCCCCCTCTGCATCAAAAGGCTGAGATGAAAGTCTCTGGCCACAACCCTCACCACAAAAACGCGGACCCCTCTCCTGAAATTACTGCTCCCCTTGAAGGAGGAGAGTAATTTGCCTGAGCGGTGGAGGAGAAAGCCATGTTTACATGCCAGGTTTCAAGTGCTGCTCACCAGCTGCTTCACTGTAATTACTTCGTTAGGAGGGGATGAGTTGCTGGGGCTTGGTTCTGGGGTGTTTGTTTATTTGCAGCCCCAGTGTGGGGCAGCTGGCAAGGGAGAGTCACTCTGCTGGCAGCTGGAGCACCAGGCTCCCACTGAGCCTGGCTGCCTGGCTGAGGGATGCTGTGGTCCCTGGTGAGCATGGCGCCAGGCCAGCCCCAGACTGTGCAGAGGCATAGGGGACAAAGGTACCTGGTGGAAAAAGACATCTCCTCAGAAGAGCAGGGATGGAGTTGCATCCTCAAATACTAAAGTGCTGGGAATGTGGCAACAGGAATGGGGAGTCAGGAAGCTCCAGGAACCACATGGATCAACTGCGTCTACAGCTCTGCTCACAGCTTGAGCACCCCCAGGACTGTGCATGGGCTGGTCCCAAATCAAGGAACAAAAGTGCCTCACACCCCTGCCCAGTTCAGCCTTGATTTAGAACTACACTTCACTGCAGGTCATACCTGCCATGGGGCATCCATATCACAAAATGCCTCCAGGGATGTCTCTTCAAGGCATCTCCTACAGCAGCAGCACCAGCCTACAGAGACTACATAAGGACTGGGCTCCTTCTCAGTCTGGATGACATGAACAGGATTTCTGGGTCCTTTTCCCAGCCTGGCTGTTTCTTGCTGCATTATCCATAGGAGCTCTTGTGTATTGGCACCATAGCTGACAGCATGCATCTTGCAGGCAGGTTGTAGGGCTAACCTACTGTCTGCCGAGTGTTTCCAGGGAAAAACTCCTTATCATCCAGCACATCCCAGGTTTCCCATTGCTGTCAGGCTACTCTTTCAGCCCAACCAACACCACCTAAAGGGCAGCCCCTGCAGGTCTGGGATATCTGCCCTGCAGCCAGGGCTGCTGCCAAGGGACCTTGGAGTGGTTTCATCAGGCAGCCACATCAAAGACAGTCCAGAACATTGCATCCCATGACGGGCTTCAGTATCCATGAACAGTGAGCATGACACATCATGACAGCACAGATTACTTCTCCTTGTAAAGCTGGGCAGGCAGTGTGTGCAGGTAGAGTGATGTGGGGGCAATGCCAGTGCTGCTGCCTTCCACTTCACAGCCACTTCAGGTTTGCTGTGGGTTCTATATCTGGAGGCACATGGCAGAAATCTCCTGATTTTGCATCTCTCCTGTCACAGCCTCCACCTTCTGAGGCTAGGTTATCAGCTCACCTGGCTTACACTCTCCAGCATTGCAGACTCCTTGGTCCTGGCTAAAAGCATTTCACCATTCTGGTGCCTTCTTGCTAGCCCAAATATACAGAACTTGAACTCCTAACCCATGTCTCTCAGGAAGTTTGGAGCACACCTTTAGCCAGCACAAGGCTATCAATACCAGCCCAGCTTTGCTCAGCAGAAGCCCCTTCCTCTGGCAGGTATTTACCCCAGCTGCTCATGGCAGAGGACTTGCATTGGCAATGTCATGGTGCGGTACCTCCTTATTTTTAGGCAGCTGTTGCAAACAGATGGAGATTTTGGCTTCAGCTTTTTCCTCATTCTTTACTTGGAACCAGCCTTTCAGGATGCCCCCAAGGACATGTGCATCAGTACTTGGGCCAAGAGCACAATCAAGCACAGGATCTGGGGGACTCTTGGGATGACACATGGTCGAGTGCAGGGAGTGTGATCAGTGGTGTAGCAGAGGGGTGCAGCCTTTTCCAAGCAATAGGATCCTGCAGCAGCAGAGGTGCAGCTGTGTCTGAGCAGTATGGGTGAGGCTCATATGGATGTATCCCTGTGCATTTGACAGGCATGCAGTCCATGTCCATGCAAGCAGCAAATGACAGCAAGTCACCAGGCACCACTACTTGTGTTTGTCTTTATTCTTTCACTATGCTGCACATCTCCTCATTTCTCATCCTCGTTCAGCAACTCCCTCGGCATTAATTCAAGCAGCGATGCTAAGGCTGGAGGGGCCCAGTAAGAACACCCAGCCCACTCCACGCCTCAGGCCAGACCCCTTGCACCCCCGATGCCAGGGAGAAAAGGGCATTCTTCCTCCCTCCTTCCCCCCGCAAGACCCGTGCGCTACGTGCAGAGTGTGATGGGGAAGCGGGTTGCTGCCGAGAGGGAGCTTGCCGTTCACCAGCGGGAGTGGGAGGGCGAACTGGAAAGAGCCTCCTCTCCCGGTGGAGCACCACTGCCCAGGCTTGACGAGGTGAGCTCCTGCGCCACCCGTGCACGCCTTGGGTGCCTCTAAGTGTCTGGGACAGGTATTCACGGTCCGGCGGAGCGTGCCCTGTCATGCCTTCGTGCCACAGCGCCTGGCAAGCGCCTCCCCTCCCTGCAGCTGCGGCTGTGCTGGAGCATTCCTCTGGAGAGGGCTGGTTCGTACCTGGAGGGATGGGGGCCTGCAGACAGCCACCTCCTGCTCCCCTAATGTGCTCTTCTGTACCGCAGCACCCTCATCACCTCTTCACCTTGGTCCCTGAAGAGAGACCCCACTGCAGCCTTGGAGTCACCACTCCCAGCCAGCACAGACGTGTGTTCCCAGGAATAATTTCAGGACTGCTATGCAGTTGTGGGGAGCACCCTGGGATAGCTGTGCCCCTTCCTTCCTTCCTGTGGTGTGGCTGGGGTGGTGTGACCCTCCCCAGCTGGTGCAGAGCAGGAGTCAGATGTGGCATGGGCAGGGACAACATAACAAGGCTGAGACCTCCCTGTCCCATTGGAGGGTCCTCTTCCAGCTTCTCGCTGAGTGTGGATGGGGTAGTCCAGAGAAAGTCAGAATGCTTCCAGATGTAGCCAAAAAAAGAGTTAGATGGGATCTCCCCAGAGGGGTAATACCTGTGGAGCTGACAGTCCTGCTCCATGAGAGCCTTTGGAAGGGGCAAATCCTACAGAGTGACACTCACCAGGGGCTCAGAGGAACTCGGTGGCCAAGTTGCCTCTTAAATCTTGAAACTGGAGATGGGGAGAGGAAAAACCCTGAGACAAGAAGGCAAAGGCAGCTTCTGGTGCTGCCCAAGCTCAGTCGGAGTGATTTCTAGCTGAGCTCACCAGGTTCACACAGGCACAGAAGAGAAGGTTGGGGTGGGAAAAACTGAGATAAGGAGGAAGGGAGACATGGAGCACCCTCCATGGGCACCAAGTCTGCTGCCCCACCCACCCCAAATATGAGAAGAGAGCCTGCATCCCTATTGAGCCCAGCATCCTTGCAGTCAGCAGTGGTGAACAGGAGACTGCCAAGCTGCAAAGTCATCTGCTTTGGGAAAGAACCCCCCGTATTGGCCTGAGCTGGGCATGGAGAACAGAGATATCCTAGGTACCAAGTACCTTGAAAATGCTGCTTCAGGATCTGCAGTAGCCTCAATTTTCAGTTTGCCGAGAAGCAGTCAAACAAATGACACAGTGACCCACCAGGATGGGTTCCAGCTCCATATGCCAAGTCCTGCTGCATCCCTGGTACCCAGAGCCAAGCCCAGCAGGCAGTATGGCACTTAGCAGAGAAATCTGGAGAGAAGGACCAAGCCCACATGGCCTCTGCACCCCCTCACCTTTGTGACCCTAGAGGAGTGTCCCTAAGAGGCCACTCCATGCTGATACAAGTTCTGTTTGAGCTTGAGTTTGTGCTCTCCCTGGCTCAACCAAGCTCTTGCCTGCACCTTATGGCTTTGCCCCTTGACCAGCCAGGTTCATATCACTTTCACCCTGCCCTGGGCCACCTTTCCCCCAGAGTACAGGCGACCATGTGTGCCATCTGGCCCTGGCCCCAGTGGGTTGTGGCATCTCGGGGTGTGCCACGTAGCAGGGTGCCCCCGAACCCCGCGTGCGCAGGGGCTGGCAGGCACTGGTTAAGTCATGTGTTTTGTGTTGGGTTTCTCCCCCTCCTGGAAAGTCCCAGTGCGGAGCGGTGGGGCTGAGCCGACCGCACACAGCTGCGGGCCACCACATGAGAGGAGCCAGCTCCTCGGGGATTACAGAGCCCCGGGAGCCTGGGGAGGAGGCAGGAGCACCAGCTCTGTGGTCCTTTCATCTCTCCCCTGCCTCACTCCCCCTTTCATCTCTGCCTCTCTGGCCATGCTCTCTTTTTCCTCCACTGCCTTTGCTCTCTTTGGCCTCTTTTCCCTACCTTCCCTCCAGCCCTTCTCGCTGCACCTGGCTGTGCTGGCTGCCTCTGCACTGCTCCTGTCACTCCCTTCTCCTGGACCCTGTGCTTTCATCCCCCAACCCCCAGCTGCCTGCTCACACCCTCCCGCCCCAGTGTCCTTCCTCCCATGCCAGATGTACCCCTCCATCATCTCCCTCCCCAGCCCAAAACCTCCCTTTGCAATGGGAGAAGGAGAGGACTAGCAAAAGGTCTGCCTCAGGTGTTCTCCATCTGTGTCCAAAAAGCTTTTCCCCCTTTCCCCACCTGTCCTGGTGTCCCCACCAGGCTGCTTCCAGGTTCACATCCTTCCCTGGTGTGTCCTGTGCTGTCACAGTCAGGCATCCTCTTGCCTCCTCCATCAGCCTCATGGAAGCAATGAGCTGGGAATGCTGGTGGACTGTATTCACACAGTGGTCAGGGTTGGGCATTCCCTGTGACAGATCAAGGGATAAAGAAAAATGCTGGGTACCTTCTTCTTGCGTCTCACAGATTTGTGCCAGGGGCTAGTGTTCTTCACACACTCTCCAAGAGGTCTGTGGTATCCCTAGTGTTTTCTTGGCCAGAGGACCACATTTGGGACTAAGAGAGCAAAGAACATTTTGGTCCAACCATAACTGCAGCCATTACAGCAGGGGCACAACACAAGGTAAGTGGTCTAATGGTTCTCTCTAGTCCAGAGGCTCTCTAGGGAGACTTGGTGCCCATCTGCTTGGTGAGAATCTCAGCCATTGGGGTCTGGGTGTGGAGGACCTCCACATTACCCCCTTCCCAAACAATGATCATCCTTCTTTCTCATGCGTCTTGCCACCTGCTCTCATTCCAGTGCACCCACTACCTCTGCTCAGATCTTCTTTCTACGGGGCTCAGTGCACCCCAAACTCTGTTCAGCCCCTATCTTTCCCCTGCCCAGCCTCCCCCTAGAGCTTGTCCTACCCCAGCCTTTGGAGCTGCCCTGGCTCCATCACAGCCCTCAGCCCAAGCCCTCCCTCTGCTCTCTATCTCCACATCCCACCTGTGTCCAAACTCCGAAGGCATGTGGCAGCCCCATGGCCAAGGGACTCCACTGGAGGACCAAGGGCTGGTGCAGCTGTGGCTGAGCAAGGAGGCTGCAGTCTGCCCAGCCAGTGGTGACACTCTTGGAGTCTGGCTGCTGCCAGCATATCTGGTACCTCAATGAGCTCAACACAGTGGTGGCTACAGCCTTCTCACTGGGTAGGTGATCCACCCCTCATGATGGAGGGCAATGCCGTTGGAATGCTATGCCAGGGGGGTGGTGGGCAGGAGCTGGGCCTGGTGGGGGGAGCACAGGACTCCTGGGCTCCTATCCCAAGCCAGGTGCTGCCTCGCTGTAGGTACTTAGCCTTGCCAAGCAGGTCAGTCAGGGCCAAACTTTTTTCTTTTTTGGGGGCTTGCACGGGTGCTGGTGCCAAGCATGACATGTTGGGGCTGAACGTCAGGAAAGCCTTGGAGCACCTCTCTGCATCTCAGCTCACAGCACAGTGCCAGCCAGGCTCTCAGGATGGGTCTCAAGCCATGGCTACATGCTTCTCAAGCAGAGGAAGCATGGAAGCCAGGTGCCCAGACCAAAGCAGGAGAGGAGCTGCCATCTGCTCCCCTTGGATAAGCAGACATAATGAGGCTTTGCTCTCTCATGACTTCCAGTAGTCCGGGTGCCTCTGGCTGCTTTTGTGGGTCAGTAGCCTACCAGGCTCAGCCAGCCATCACTGCCAGTCCTGCCCATGTCCATACTCATGCCACTTCAGTGGGTGTCACGGGACAGGGGGTACCACTGAGACAGAGCTGTCCATTCATGGCTCCGCTTCATATTGTGAGCTCTGATGGGAGCAGGAATGGAATTTGGATGAGGCTGGGCGTTCCCTTGTAGTGATTCCCCCAGGCAGGATCTGGCTCTGATGACTGTTCTGTGAGGGGAAGAAATACCAGAGGAGTTACTCACGGCTCACTGGGGCATGATGTAGCAACTCCTCATCGGCTCCCCCCACCCTCCAGCCAAAGTTCTTCCTGTGATCTCCTGGGGAAAGTCCCAGCCCCCCCACTACTCCCCTGCCACCCCCAGAGACCTTCCCCACCCTTGCTGGAGCTTTCCAAAAGCAAGAGATGAGCCGGGGCTTTGGGTGAGAGGAGAAAGGACCCAGCAACCTGCTGTGCTGGAGGGAATCCACTGTCCCTTTGGCTATTCCACTCTGTGTCTGTTGGTGGGCACAAGGTCAGGGTCTGAGAGAGCACCAGCCTCGGGTATCCACATCTGGACAGCTGCAGATTTGGCTTCAGACCTGGCAGAAGTACAAACTGATCAGGCCAGCTCACGTCTCTCTATTGCCTTCTCAGCAGTCACACTCAGGTCAGGTTTTCCCATCACTCTCCACAGCCACAGGGGCAAGAAGTGAGATTTACTTTCAATTTACTAGAAGTATCTGAGAAGCTTTCCTGCCTCTGGGACCAGGAAGTTCAAAATTTGAGAAAACCACTGGACTTCACATGGCTCTAACAGAGTCACTGGTCTGGTGGTTCCCTCAGCAGCAGGGACCCTCAAGGATGGAGGAATTCATAGAGCTTGGGCCAAAGAACTTAATGAAACTGGAATAAGTTTTACCTGGTTTTGCCAGCATGGACTTTCTGTCTTCTTTAGAGCCTTTAGTACCCTTTTATGACATGCAAGTGAAAGGAATGGCCACTTCCTTTCTCAGTTTTGGAACTCCCTTAGTGTTTTGCCTCTGTAGGAAGATGACAGGAAAACATAAAAAATCTGGTCCTCTCTACTGGAAACCACCTTCATCATCTGCCTGGGCTGTTCTACACTGATTGTCATTCTTGTCTCTTGGGTGAAGCACCTTGAACCTTCCCACTTCAGCCCAGAACTGTGTGCAGTGCTCTGCAGGGTGGAGATGTCCCTCATGGGGCAGTAGGGGGCCATGCACCAGAATGTGCAAGGCTGTAGCAGCTCAGCAGGCTCAAATAGTCCCTCTGTGTGAGGAAACATGACTCTTTGGTGGGACTGGGACATATCCCATTGGTGGCTCAAGGAGGGTGGTTCATGGAAGAGAAGTTTGGAAGTTCATAGAAGAGAAGTTTGGAATGCCCAGACCTTGGGAAGCCAAGCCCTCATTGACAGCTGGCTCTGGAAGCTCAGTAGTGGCTGTGGGGAAAGGAGGTGTCCTGCACGCGCTCTGCCCAGCAATGTGGTTGCTAGGACAGCTGCCCAGTGGCTGGTTCCTAGTTAGGGAAGCATGGGGACACTGTTTCTCGTAACCACAGGCACACTGGCACCTTGCCTGTGGCTCCCAGACACTCAGCCAGAGAAGCCACAGAGCAGATCTTGAAGACTGGTATTGCATTAGGAGCCAGCTGGCCTCAGTAGCAAAATGAGATGCTGCAAGCAGGATGCCTGTGCTCTGGAGCTGCCTGCACCCAGAGTGTGCTGCCTGCAGCCCAAAGCACCCCTCCAACACAACACTTGCACCCCAACTATGCCACCTGCAGACTGAATAAGATCAAGAGATCTTATGTTTTCCTCTGGATGTCCCAGGATCACCAGCTCACACAGGGTCTCTATAGAACCAAAGAGCACTGGGCACTGGGCTGGGAGTCTCAGCATAGGTGTGCTAGCATTACTGGTATGCTCTTTCACAATGCTATGTTCATAAAATTGGCTGGTGAGGCGAGAACAAGCTGCAGATCCAGGATGCCCAGAGCGTGGTGCCTCACTGGGGGATGTGACATGTCCTTGGGGGGAATGGCCCTGCCCTGCATTGCTTCTCTGCATCATCCAACACACCTTGTCCCCACTCTGGCCCCATTATGGGAGAGTCATATCCTAGGATTCTGCTGTTGCAGAGCAGGTGGCCTGGGATTAGCAAGCAGGGGCTTAAGGGGCCAGTGCAGTGTGATGAGAGCTTCTGTGGTGAGTCAGTCATCATCCCAGGCAGCCCTGAGATCACAGGCATCTGCAAAGCAGCCCCTGGGAAGTGGCAAGCCAACATCACCTACCAAGTGCTGGAGCATGACAGATGTGCAGAGCTCCACTGCCCTGAGTAGCATAACCTTAGGGACACAGGGTTTTGACCTGCCTGGGAGGGAGAGGAACCTTATGGGGTCCAATTAGTTCTTGGGGCAATGGCCAAAAGGCAAAAGTCCTGGGGATTTCAAAAAAGGGCCTTGATACTGGAGATGCATATTGGAGATGGAAAAGTAGGATCTCAGGAGGGAAAATTAACTGCTGGAGCATGCCCTGTGAGAGTAAACTTGCCCCATGGGAACAACATTGCTTTCATGCTTCACAGGGCAAGTCTAGGTGCCCCAAACACCAAGCTGAAATCCTGTTCCCCACAAGAACACCAGCTCAATGTCTCTGCTGCTGGGAGCCACGTGTCTTGCTGTCCCTTCTGTGCTGGCAGACAGAGTCACATAGGTGCCACAAGGTCACTGAAGCTCCTATGCTTCCTTCCAGCACCTACAGCATTCTCCTCCTCACCTGGTTCCAGAAGCAAGGACCTCATACACATGGTGCCTCCTGGCGAGGAAAAGCCAGCCCAGGGGTGGTGAAGGGCAGAGCATCTGTCCCAGCTGACCCAGCTCCAGCTGTGTGCGCGAGCGTTATGAAATGAGGACACGAGCCACTCCCTGCTGGACCCAGGGCGCTCGCTTCCTTCCAACCTGGTATTTTCCGCCTTGATTTAGTTTTGGTTTTTTTTAATTCACTTCTATTTTTTTTTTTTTTTTGTGTAGCCCCAAGGGGTGCACATCCATGGGAGGAGCAGGGAAGTTATCAGCCAGGAGACAGCAGCAGCATGATTCACTGCCTGGCTCCTGCAGGCTCCTGCAGCCAGATGGGTGCCCTCCCCACCACCACAGCAAACTATCATTTGTAGACCCCCATTGCCTGGCCCACCCACGCTGCCTGCCCCTCTCTGTACTCTCCAGCCCCACCATCCCTCCTCAGGAGTGTGAGAGACAGTGGGACAGCTCCTGGCCTCAGCACGGTCACGGGCATGGGGGCAACAGTCAGGGTTCCCATGGGATGGACGGGGTATAGCACACATCCAACTGGGCAGAAGCTTCCCAGCAGCCACCTTGCAAGTGTCTGGGATGCCTGCGATGCATCCCCATCTCCTGCCAGTCTGCCAACAGTTCGCAGGATGGTTATTATGGGATGGCGGCAGAGCACCACGAAGAAAGTCTCCTACACAAGTAGGTCAGCAGCACCTAGAGTCCCCCTCCATCCTCTGATCGCCCTAGAGAAATGGTGAGGAACGGAGCCCTTGACCGCAGGAAGAGTAGGGTGCTGCACTCTGAAATACCCTATGCTGTCTCCAATCCACTTTTATTCACAATCAGAAAATAACTTACCATATAATAACATAGACACACAGCACAGCCCCGGGCACCCGCTCCTCCCGCCATGATGCAACAGCCCAAGCCAGCCCAGAGGTGAGAGGTGAGCCCCAGCCCGGGGAGCTGTGCCCCTTCTCCATCCCATGGGGTACTCCAACCCCATCCTGCTCCGAGCACAACCTCGCATGTGGTTGGAGGAACTTGTGCACAGTGCTTGTGTGTGTGCCCCCCACTTCCCTCCCACCCTGGGCTCCCTATGCCCTGCTGTCCACGACCCCATCCTGCTCCATACCGCTGGGTGTCAGCGGGCAGTCCCCCTCCCCCCCGCCCCACCCTCTGCCCCCCCGAGTGGTGCTGGTGTCGGCGGTCTGTACAGCATGGCCGTGCGCTCCCCGGGGCCGGGAGCCTTGGTGCTCTCATGTGGGGCTGGGGGGCAGCGGGCAGCCCTGCCCTTCCCAGGTGACGACAAAGTGCTGATTTTGGAGGGTGCTGAGCATATCCTCTCCTGCTCCCTCGGAGCGGAGGGAAGCGGGTATCGCGGCTCCACCTCCCCCCCCAGCGCCAATCCCCGTCTCCCCCCCCTGCCGCAGGCAGGCGTGCTTGTCCCTGGCACCCTGGGGTGGGTACCCATCCCTGCCTGGCTACTTGCAGACGCTAACCCACTCGGTGATGCGACACTCCTCGCAGGCCACGAAGCAGCACCAGTGGAACTTGCAGTTGCAGCGCTCGCTGCGTGTCTGCCGCAGGATGTTGTGCCCACGGCCGCAGCACAGGCTCTCACAGTTGTCCATGCCCGGGCTGGTCTTGTTGCACAGGCGCCCTTGAGTGCCCAAGGAGTCCAGGGCCGGTTCTCGCTCGCAGAAGTCGGGTGACTTCTCAAAGTAAACCAGCTCGCTGATGCCAGCCCGGCGGCGATGCCGAACGTGGCCCGGCTCCAGCTGCCCGGCATTCCGGTTGTGGGGCCGGATGAGGGTGGCCCCATAGAAGCGGTCCTTGAGCAGGGACCCCACCAGGCGAAACTCAGGCGTCACCTGCCAGCATGTCTTCAGCTGGCAGCTCCCTGAGGTACCGTGGCATTTGCACTTTCTCCTCATGTTGTCCATCACCACCTGGGCAGGGAAGGAAGGACAGAGGAGTTAGCACGAAGGAGACGCATTTTGGGAACTGGAGAAGCCACAATGGAGCTCTGTGTGGGTTGGCACTACGGGAACATCAAGGGCTGGCATGAGTAGCCATCAAAGCTCTGGAACTGCCAAGCCAGCAAGGCTGCACCCTGTTGCTGTGCCCAGTGCAACTCATGTCCCACACCCTGTCCCTTCCCACCCTGTCAATACCAACTGGCTTTTATGTTTCAGCAAGGGATTAACACCTAAAGGAGAGGGTGAGCTCTTTTAACACAGGGAGGAGAAGCCTGGATCTCACCTCCCACTGCTGCTTAGCTGCAGCAGCATCAACCTGATCCTGGACCCCAGTTAAAAACCAGCATGGCTGCATCTGTGCAGCCACACTGGGACCCGCCCCCTCCGCCCAGTGCAAGGCTCTCCCACAAACCTCACCAGCCAATAGTACTGCAAGTGGGACAAGTTCGGGAGGGATGCTTTCCTCTTCCTTTCCCCTCCCCAAGGCCTTCATCCCATAAAGCCCCAGTTCTGGGAGTCCTGGGAGCAGCTCTGCTTTTAGCTCTTGCCTGCTCTCCTTCAGCCAACCTGACCACAGCGCCAGGGGGCAGACGTGCTGCCTTCCACCACCACCCAAATTCCAAGCAGGGATCACATCCCTGACTTATGGTTTGTAGAGGCTGCAATGTGGCCTGTGCTATACATCCACCCCCTTCAAGGGCCAGGGTGCACAGGCTGGGCTATGGCTGTAGTTTGGGCTAGCCTGAAAGCACAGCTCGTGCAGGGGCCAGAGATCAGCATAGAGTTCCTTGGATTCCCTGGGCAAGGCTGCTGAGCCCCAAGGCTGCATGCTGGGATCCTCTACATCCCCCATCCCTGTAAGGGATACTGTTGTGGCCAAGCCAAGAGAAATAGCTCATGCTTATCAATCTCCAGGGGCACAACATGGGCACACATCCCCACACAGCCTGGAAAGAGACAATTTATAATGTCCTCTGCTCTGTCCCAACAGGGAACTCCCTGCTGGGTTGTGTGCCCCCATATCCATGTGCTCACACAGGCTTCAGCAAGTGCTCCAGGGCTTGTGGGGGAATTCCGGGGGACACCTGTCCCTGTGAAAGGTGCTATCCTACAATGCCAGTCCTGCCCACCTACCTGACTTCATGCTTGCCCATGTCGCCTGTTCCTGCCCCTTCCCTGGGAGAGACACATGACAGAAGTGCCTTGTCTAGGTAGGGGTGGGCAGTTTTTACTCCTTGTTTTCTTGTTTTTGAGTAAATCTCCAAGTTGCTAAGCAGTTATGGTAATGAAGGCAGGTCAGGGAAACATGCCTGGAGCTTGGGGCACATGGCAGAGAGGTCTGGGCTGGGCTGGAGTTTGGCTTTCATCCTGCTGAGAGTCCTGTTCCTGCAGGGAAGGGCCTCCACCTCACAGGTAATGAGCTACCTGGCCTCTCCACCATGTCCTGGGTGTGCCAGCCAGGAACACCAGCTGCTTGCCACTGTTCTTGTCACTATCCTTGGGAACACACTGGCACTGGGACCCCATCCTTTCCCACATTCCCTCCCTGCTGGCTTGGCTGGACCAGGAAAAAATCTGCATATAGGGCTGTGGCTGGCAGGCTCACCATTGGGATGGAGGGGACAGTGGTGTGACAGCGGTGTGGAGTTCATTTGGGGCTACAGCTGGTCACAGCAGGGGCTGAAGAAGGTGTCAGGTGTGGCCATCTCCATCACCCAAGCCATCACTGCTGACCATCCTAAGCCCCAGCACCACAACACACATCCATCCCTGATCAGCGATGGCTTGCTCTTTCCCTCCTGCACAGGCAGCACAGAGTGGACAGGCCCCTTACAGAGCTGGGACATGCAAGAAGGGCCTATCTGAGTCTTGACTCCATGCTTTTTCATTGAATTTTTTCCATGCACCCATACCCGTCCTTTCCCTGTCTCATAGACACCCAAGTTCGACACATGCCTGGACTCGCTGGTGCTTTCTTTTGCACATTCCCAGCTCCTCCCAGGCACGCTCATAAGAGCTTTATCGTAGGTCTTTGTTGTGAGGGTAATGGGTAGTTCCTGGCTTCCTTTCATCCTCACACGCTCTCTGATCTGGTGAATTAGGAGGACCTGCAAAGCCTCTTTCACACTTCTGCTGGTCTTTGCTGGGAAGCTTGCTGCCTCCCAGGGATGCAGAACACCAACCTCAGTCCTCAGTTGGACCAAGCAATGATTATCTCAGGGCTTCCTATTCCCCAGGGCTTCCTATTCCTCAGGACCAAGGTCACCACTGCCACTATCGGAGGATGCTGCACATCCCTTGCAGCTGCAATCCCCTGCCCAGCTTCATAGCTGGGTGTAAAAACGAAAAATCTGTGTGTTTCTGTCTGGTTTCGAACCAGGGACCTTCCGCATGTCAGGCGAACGTGATAACCACTACACTACAGAAACCCACATCTGATAGCACCTGGATGCCACCATTCATGGAATTGTCACCTCTCTCCAGCACTGTAGGGTCTGAACCAGGAGACAGGCTTACCTACACACACAGCACCCTCTGGATACACAGGAATCACAGAGAGGATGCTCAGAATCAGTGAGATGCTGGAGAGCTCTAGATGCTGCAGCTGCTTGGTGCATGGAGAGGGATCACATCACTGCTCTGATAAAGAGGTTCCTTCCTCAGGATTTGGAGGTGAAGACCACAGTGCTGCTGCGATCAGTACAGCCATTCCTTTCTTGGGAAATCCCAGGAGACTGTTCCTTATTACAGCAGGAAAATTGCTCCTAGTAGTAAGTGGGGCTTGGGTAGGTGTGGGACCCACAGCATTGCTAAGTGGGGAGATGGAGAACCCTTCCTCAGTGGGGTGGCCAGGACCAGCACTGGCAATAAGCACAGCACTAACAGACACAGACCAGGCACAGCATCATCTCCTTGTTCCAATGCCTGGCACCCACAGCCATCACACATGGGCTCACACCCTCATCTCAAAAAGGTCCCTGAGCTGGGCAGCCTGTCCAGGCATTGCTTCCCCCCTGCACAGGTACTATTCCCTCCTTTATTCCTTTAGTCTTCTTCTGCCTCTTCTTCTAACTCCCAGGCTTCTTTCATCAGTCCAGGTCTTGTCTCTGAAGTCACCAAGAGCTGACATTGCCAGTCCCGTGCCTGCCTGCCCTCAGGGACAAGCAGACCCCAGGCATATTCACTGTTACTGGATCCCACAGGAAATGTTTCGTGACATCTTGCCAGAGCAAATATTCCTCTCTCACCTTCCCTTCCTTCTGCAGGCTGTGAGGTTTCCCTCGGGAAGCAGGGAACACAGACCTCAGGTTTCTGAGCACTGCCAAGAGTCCCAGAGATCTGGGGCATGGAGAGATGTAGGAGAATCAGGATGAGCCCTGCAGTCAGAACTGGAATGGGGGTCTTGCCCAGATTGGGTCAGAGCAGCCTGCAGAAGATTTAGCTGCCTAACACTGAGTGAGCTTTTACCACACATAAGCAAACAAAACCAATCAAAAGCTTTGGTATTCCCCAGGCATATACAGCTTGGCCAAACTGGTGTGGCTTCTCCAGGGTGGTAAAGCTCATCTCCAGCATCAGGGAAAGCCACACATTAAGGTCCTGCTTTGCAGCATCCTCACCTCACAGCTGGCTTCAAACACGCTCAAAGCAAGAGGCACATCCAAATGTCTGAGCCATCCCAAGAAGCATTCCCTGTGGAATTCTGACCTTTAATTATTTATTCGTGCAGCCACTACACATCCCTTGGCACTGCCCGGGCAGCATGCAGCTGGGGTCTTGGGGACATGTGTCCTGTTGGATTCAATGGATGTGATCTCTTAGGCACCTGCTGTGAGCAAAAGCAGGCAGGGAAATGCAGCCATACTCCCATCCTTCCTGCCTGCATGCTTCTTGTCTCCAATGTCAGGCTGCTTTTAAACCCCAGGTTCCAGACAGAGTGAGCTACTAATTAGTACCTTTAATGAGACCTGACATCATAAGAATGGAGGGGAGGCTGTCCTGCTTGCCTGGGCAGGCTCCAGCACACTGCTAGAGATGGGGGTCAAGGCTGTGGGCTGTCAGGCTGTCACCTCTGCTCCCATGGGCACACTGTGTTTCCCAGCTGGTGTAGGACCTCACTGCCTAACTCAATCTCATTCACATCTGCCTCCTCAAGGCACTGGCTCCTTTTCTGGAGGCAGAGACATGGCTGGGTGCTGCAGAATCTGTGCTGTGTCCCCATGATACCAGTGACTTTCTCCTCCCTGTCTTTAGCTTCCTCACACTGCAGCTGCCCAACAGCCAGTTCCTGAGAGGCACAAGCCAGAACCATTGCTGTGCCACCTCAGTAACCACTGCAGCACAGACAGGTGACAGTGTCTGGGACAGTCTCCCTTGGCAAGGTCACAGCAGCAATGCTTAGGAGTATTGTTCCCAGCAGGTGTTTGACCGGCATACCCATGCAGCCCTGTCCTGCTAAGGACATCACTGCCTTAGTTCTGGGCAAGACTGGGGAGAGGGGATGCCTTGGGGGCAATCTCAGACTCACAAATGGTTCCACAGCAGCCAGAATGAGTCCCTCACAGCCTTCCCACATGTCCTGGGGACCCTGTTCCCACCATCATCTCCCCACAACTGTCCCCAGTGCCCCACTCACCTGCCGGCCCACGCGGTTGTTGTGCAGCCGCATACGGGAGTGGATATCCCTGTAGGTTTCCCGGGAATCAAGGAAATCCTTGGAAAACTTCTCTCCATAGTCCACATCAGGGCTGCACCCTCCCCATTCCCAGGAGTCCTGGAGGCCAGGGGTCTCTGCTGGCATGTGCTCCATGTGCACCCCATGCACCATGCCTTTGCCACGGTTCATGGCTTCCAGCTGGAGACGATGCAGCTTGCGCCGGAAAGCCTCCTCATCGCCACGGCGCTTCTGGTCACAGCCACAGGCCTGCAGCTTCCCAAGAGCACAGGCATTGGACACAGCGTGCACCACGCCAGCAGCTGCTATAGCATAGGCAAAGGCGCTCTCCCGAAAGCCTGCAAGGAAGGAGAAAGTGGGGATCAGGCTGGGTGGCATGACACCCATGGGGGACTGGATGAGTTCATTGTCACACTGGGATGTAGGGATTTGGAGGTTCAGCTTGTGTCTTGCTTTTTCCTGATGTACCAGCTCCCACATAGGCCATGAGTGAATCCCTACCCTCTGCTCTCCAGGCCCATCCCCACCAGGACGCATTGCTGCCCTGAGGGCCAGCCCTGCCTTAAGGTCCCTGCTGGGACCCCAGCTTCCACTGTCACCCTGCCCTCACATCACTCAAAGGGATGCCACGACAGCACTGCTCAGGCATCAGCATCATGGCTTTGATGGGAAAGGCAATCCCTCCTCCTCTCTCCACTCAGAGTTTCCTACTATACTAAATATAACACTGGCTGAGAGACATTTCTGCTGAAGATTGGGCCACTTTCGCTTACTCACAGGGTGCAGATTAGGCAGTAAAAAGAACAGGCTGCACTGCCTGTCCAGCCCTATTCATCTGCCCATATCCCTTCCCACCCTGAACCCTGCCAGGTCCCACAAGAAGCTCTAAATGTGATACCACGCTGGAAAAAAATGAGCATCTCTAGTCAGTTAGAGCATTCCGTGACCACACCGTGCACTGCCAGAGCCGGCAGATGGTTGTCGTTAAACGCTAGGGAGCGAGGACATCCACAAGTGTCATTATCTGGGGCCAGGGCAGATGGGGACAGGGACAGGTCTCACAGAAGGGGTTCCATAGGGCTCCATGCGGCTGTGAGCAGGGGATGCCTGAGAATTTCTTGGCTGAAGCCGGGTGAGGACCCTCTCCTCCCAGGGAGTTTCTATTTTATTTGAAATGCAAAGTAATATCTTTGTTTGTGGTTCCCAGGTCAGGCAGGGAGCCTGCAGTGCCCTTTGCTTTGGTGCATAGTGACTGGCCCCAGCATGAGGCGAGGATGGAGGGAGTGCCAGATTTTGTGCCGTGGCGTCACATGTGAATAAATAAATAGCTGGAGTTTCCAGCCTCTCTCCCTCTGTTGGACATGAGCAGTTTGATTGCCCCTGGCTTTGACACAGCTGAACAGACTACAGGTTTTGGAGTGTTTGCTTTACTAGTTCCATGCCATCAAACGAGGGCCTTGGGTGAGCACCCCAAAGCTCTGCCAGCTCCCTGCCTGTGCCACAGAGTCAGGAGAGGTGAGAGTGTGACTGCTGCTGTCTCCCATCCTTGGCAGGGCTCCCCATCACGCATGTCTCCTCCGCGGTTCACTGCCGCCCGCTGAGCAAACGCTATGATCTTATTAAAGGAAAATGAAATGCAGCCCGGAAACCTGCATTTAAAGTCGTGCTGCTCTTTTGTGTGTTAATTTGACACTGGTGCATTTAAAAAATTAACGAGGCACTGCTTAAAAGCCAGCAGGAGCCTCTCCCAGCTTCCCCTTGGTGTGGGACAAGCTTGCTCTCAGCCTGCCTCTTCCCATGCACGAGTTGAACAACATTTTTCAGCGGGCAGGTAATGGGGCTGCTGGTGCGTACACTGTGCAGTGCAGCCTCCCCAGGGAGAGTGCTGGCAGGCAGTGCCTGCAACACACCCACAGCGCTGCTGGAGCATGAAGGCCCACATCTGGGGAACTTCAATCCCCAGGTGAGCAATGGAGGATGGAGAACCAGCACAGAAAGGTCTCCTGGATCCCCAAATCCTCCCTATGTCAGTTCTCTGATCCCACCATCTGGGGCAGCTTCAGCCCTTCATATGCCAAACCTGCACACAGTCCAATTTATCACTCCCACCCTGCTCCACACTGCTGGGCATCCCCAGCTCCTTGCACAGCCAGCACCTGGGGACAGGGACAGCAAACCCTTCACCCAGCACAACACCCTCCTCAGCCCTGCCTCTTTCTCGCACATTTCTCCAGCCTAAAAAATAATTTCTGGTGTGGCATCTCCTTAAAATCCCTTCTGGAGCCCAGACACAAGCTCTACCCCACCCAGTCTGTCTAGCAAGCCCGTGTCCTTACAGGTAAAGAGGTCAGGTTGATTGAGCACCCTCCATGGCTGGGAAACCCATGGGCTAAAGCCCCAGTTCTCCTTCCCCCAGTGCTCTCCAAGTGAGCTGATGGATGAGGTATGGGTCCTTGTCCCTGGAACTGCCATTCCCCAGGCTGTGGCCAGGGGATAGACTGGTCCCCAGGACATGACATCACAGCAATCAGGAAGTCTTGTTCCCATCTCATCATGATCCTTTCCCTGCTGAGTATCACTCTGCCTGGCCCCACCATTCTTCCCTGCCTTGTCCTGTTCTTCCCTCACCTGCTTTCATGGGGAGCTCTGAGCAAAGGGGAGAAGAGGGTTAGAACAGTGCTAGGATCACAGCAGCCATGCCAGTATGGTTCTGCTAGGAGGTCCAGTTTACATTCTTTGCTCTACCCCAGCCAAACCAGAGACAGAGGATTGAAGCAAAGCAACGGGCCACATGGCTGCAAACAACCACCCGCCTCGTGGGCTCAGCAAGGATGGAAGCTTCCAGGAACTACAGCCAAGAGTGGCATGTGGTGGCCAGCCCTGAGCCATTTGGAGGGAGGCTCTCCAGCTACCCCAGCCACTTAAGACCTCAGCAGATATTTTTGAATCACCATATCTCTCCAGAGACCACAGAAGAGGTGTAGCTGTGGGAGGTACAAGAAGTATTGCACCCTGCAGGGAAGAGGGAATGGAGGACACAATCCTGACACCACCACTGGCGTCCAGCCTGCTCTGTACTCCAAGACCATGCTAGGCAAGGAAGAGAGGTCTGAAATCTCTTCCCCAGGTCAAATCCCAAAGCAGCTTTCTTAGGAGGGAAAGTTTTCCCTAACAAGATGTGCCTACAAGATGGGGGGTCATTTAGCAAGACCCCAAGTCCCAGCAGCACTGGCTCCACCATGGATGCTGCAGTTCCTCCATCTTTCAAGCAGATGTGTGATGAAGGCTACAGGGCTGGCTCAGGCATAGCTCTGGGCTCTACAGTGTGTCAATCAGGGAGAGCTGGAGTCATGGCCTTCCTCCCACAGCTCACCATCACATCCCAGCAGCAACTCTCTCTCAGCATCCATCATTGCAATGCCTGGGTGGCATTGAGGGAGCCAGCGGGACAGCCTCATCTAGGCTCACCCTAGGGTACCCCAGGAATGCTCAGCTGCCCCCTTCATGGCAATATCCCCCAGGAGTGGGATGTAGCTGCCAGGAGCTGTGGGCACATTGCCCCAGCCCTGATATAAGGCAGAGAAGAACTTCTCCCACCACCTCTTGCGAGGCCTGCTGAGACGGCCAGTCCCAACACGCTGCCTCTCCCCCAGCCCCGCTCCCTCCCCTCCCCTCTCCCTAATTAAACTGCAGGTGAACCTGCCAGGATCTGGCCCAGAACCAGGTACTAAATGCCTCCCTGCAGATCCCAACTTGCCTCCCTGCACCTTCTTGAGCGTGCCAGGGACAGCCCGCAGCCTTCGCTCCTTGTCCGCCCACGGCACTGTGAGAGAGCAGCCCTTGCTGCCGTGCAAGCTGCAGGGACCTGAGCTCAGCCCCACATCTCCAGGAACCCTTCTGGCCCCAGGGTCTCACTTGCATCATCAGTGGGGAGAAGGTCCAGGGAATGGGGGGAACCCACAGGGATGAAGCCAAGCATCCACAGCACCCACATGTGCTGCAGGGCCAGGTGGGCAAAGCCCTAGGTTTGCCTGGGGGTACACAAAACCCTGCCAGCAGCCCAGCTGCAGGTGCGCCAGGCCAGCACTGCGGTCTGCGGGCACTGGAGCTTGGCTGGGGCTCTGCAGAGCTAGGTGCCAGGGTCCTGAGCTTGGCAGCATCTCCCTGGATAGCTGTAACAGCACCTGCCTCCCTCAGCACACAGCAAAGCTTCCCCAAGCTCCATTTCACAGCTGGCTGGGCCCCAGCACCTGGAGTTTCCACCCTTGCAGGGAGTTCCCTACTCCCTGCTGGAAGAAATCAAGATCTGGCCATGGCCATGCATACCCCTTGTCACCAGTGAGCCCTTCTAAAGTGGGCACAGGGCATGGAAGCATCACCCATCTCTCCAAAGGCTGCAGGAACCAAGAGATACTGCACTTCAGAGTCACGTCCCCTCCAATCATGAGCCTTTGAAGGCCTGCAAGGACATCCAGTCCCTCCACGGAGTGTCCTAATTTTTTCAGATCTCCGTGCAGATGGGGTTGGGGTTGCGATGAGCAAAGGGGAATAGTTAGTCCCATAGCACACCTCAAACAGCCCCTGCCCAGCAGCTAGACAGTCCCAGCCCTGATCGCATTGTACCCACCCATGGGTGAACACATACTGGACAAGGACCAAGACTCAGTGACGCACCACCATCTGCAGCTTGGCTTTCGTCAGGGAACCAGGCATGGGTCAGCCCAGCCAAGCCACACAGTGCCTGGCAGCCCACAGATGCGGTGGTGGGACAATATACCAGGACAACAGGCCATCCTCTCCAGTGAGGTGGACACAATTGCGCTGCTCACCCTTGGAGCAGGAGCAGGGGACCTATTTCCACTGCTGCTGTAGATGCAGACACCTGCCTCATTGCCCCATTCCCCTATATCTCCTGAGGCCAGGAGAAAATGTCTTTGTCAGCCAGGCGAGCACATGGAGGGAGAGGGAGGTACAGCAGAGAAGGATGGGACCAGGGCCAGCACTGGAGAGCTCTGGCAGAAGTGACAGTGCCAGAGAATGGGCAGGAAGACAGTGAGTACATAGACAGCCAGCTGGGGAGCCAGGGAAGACCAGAGGAGGATTTGCAATAGCACTGTTGAGCCTGGCTTAACATGGAGGGCACATGGGTCAAGGAAGATGAGGGGTGCAGATGGCACTGGAGACTCAACAGAGGGTATGAAGGACATCTCATATCCCAAGGATGCAGCAAGAAAAGACCACACCTGAAAAATCCACAGACCATGGTGATGTCTCAAAAGAACCCAGTGGCTCTGTGAGAGCAGGGATGGTAAACTCCTGGACGCCCCCCTTGCCCTCCACTAACCTGCTGTTGTGCCTCATAACCACTGTATTCCATGCCCCAGGATGGCAGCATCTCTCAGGTCTGTGCTCTACCTGGGATGCTGTCAGCATCCCTGTCTCCAGCTATGCTGCTCTGAAGACACCCCAGACTCCCAGCCCTGTCCTACTTGAAGCCTCTCCTTCCTGTCTCCCCAGGGCTTGCACTCAAACTTCTGGGATCAGCTCAGCAGGATGAGGAGATGGGCACCCATTTGCCATTGTCCTTTTCTCTGAGATGAGATCCCTGGTTCTACTGAGTGCCTGGATACTGGGCAGAGTGTGGGACAGGCACCATGGGACAACCTGGAACAGTGTTGCATCCTGTCTGGCTCATGCCCACACTGGAGAAGATGTGAGAGATGCAGGACGGCAGGACAGAGTTGGGGAGCGGAGCCAAGCGGGGAGAGCAGGAGGGAGAAGCCAGCTACAAATAATTTAAAGTGAGATTCACGCACGGCTGAACTGATGGCAGAAGAAGTGGGAAAAGGAATGAAAGATTAAAGGGGTCTGTCACTTTGGGTTACAAACAATGATCCTACAAGCACGTTGAGTTCCCAGGCACAGCAAGGATGGGGCAGGGCGCAGAGCAGAGACCTGGTCCCTGGAGGTCAAATGCATTAAAGTCTGCAGCATGGAGCCTGCACCCCTCACTTCTACCATTCGCCTCTCCTCCAGCACTAAGATACATCCCCTCTCTGATGGCTGTGCCTGTAACAGATGGAAGGCAAAGCTCAGAGCTCCAGCACTGTTATTGAGGGACATGAGTGGGTTCAAAGTGGGCCAGGGCTCCAGCTTCAAGGCTTGCTCCATGCCAGAATGGCTCCAAGCAACTACATGAGATAGCTTGGGTGCTTGGGGCTCATCCTGCAACCTCTGCTGCCGAAACAGGAGTGCGATGAGATGCCTGCCTGTTCTGATGCTCCAGCCCTAACCATCCTGCCCTGCTTCTGGCTGTTTTGTCTCCATTCCAGAGAATGGGATCCCACCAAAGCTGAGAGCCTGGGCTGAGCCGTATCCAATAGCTCAAGACAGGGCAGGAGTCCAGGTCCTGTGGGAGTCCCCACATCCATCGGTCACAACCGTGACAGCAGGAAGGGCTGCAGGAGCATCTGAGACAGAAGTGAGGTGCAAGTCACTGGGGCCACCAGCAGACAAGGCAGGCTGAGGGAGGGATGCAAGTCAATGCTCTCGGCTGCTGGTGGCTCTCACCCAGCCTGGTGGGACCTGGAGCAAGGAAGCTTGTCTGGGTGTGTGAGCAACTTGAGCCAGCAAGTCAGTGTCTCTTGCCGCCCGAGGAGACTAGAAGTGAACTGCATTCCTCAGAGGACCCGGAAATACCTCGATGCTTATCAGGGCTGACAGTCCCCACCCTTCCTGCCAGGCCTAACCTGGGCACTGCTTACAGAAGGAAAAGATGCTGCCCTTCTCCAGGCACTAAGGTCCTGAGAGGGACCAGAGCTGCTCCATGGCAGGACCACAGCCCTGAAGCCAGACATGCTCCGAGGTAGCATTTCATCCAGTAAGGCTGCCACGGACATGAGGGATCTTCAGACATCAAAACACTTCTGTGATCCCCTCTCCAGCCTTCTCCCCACTTCCTGCAGCTGTCTGTGGGCTCCTGCCACCACATCCTCCCAATGACATGCAAGCCTCAAGCTGCCACTTTGAGACTCTGAGACGCTCCTCATAGTCCCAGAGAAAGACGTAGGATGTGAAGGGTGTTTGAAGAAGAGTGGATGGTTGCAACTCTCTGCTGGGCATCAGGCTGAGAGGCTCACAAAGCGGGTATGTGAACAGTTTCTTAGGCAGTTTTCACCTTTCTTGGGAGCTGGAGGAATGGCATCTGTGCTGGACACCTGGCCTGCCCTCAGCACCCTGACTGCTGGCCACTGGCACCATATTGTATTTCCTGACCATGGTCTGCAGCAATGGGCACTTAGAAATATGCTGAGGCACAGGCTTCAAGAAAGGGTACTCAGGTGAAAACATACATTCAAGTCCTCTAGAAGATTCCATCAGGTCACAGCCCTGATCTGTACCATGCAGGCCAGCCCCTCTGCACCCCCAGAGTCTGCTCCTGAGGAAGAATATCAAACAGGGAGGCTCTGATATAGGCAGAGCCAGACATGACTGTGAGATGAGATCCTGGCACCAGGATCCTTGGCAGAATGTGGAGAGTCCTCTCAGCAGTGCAGCTGGGGACTCTGTGGGCAGGTGAGCTCCCAGGACAGCCTGTATACATATACCCTCTGTCCCACAAAACAGAGAACCCTTAGCTCTCTGCACTGGAAAGCCAACACAAAGGCAGAACATTAGGGTGACAGGCTCAGAGCTACATCCCACTAGTTAGGAGCATTTCAGCTCATCATAACACACTAAAATACCATCCCCAGAGCAGGACTGAGCCAAGATGCTCAGCTGTATCCACCAAACCAAATCCCAGAGCATGGCATCCACCTTCAGACCCATCAACTATGCTGCACACCCATGGCACTGCTCCAAACACCAGCCTATACCACACAGGGAGAAGATGCCAGAAAGCAGAAGGGCCTGGAAAGAGCCTTAGGAGCAGCTGGAATTGGTAAGGGAGGAGCAGCTCAGGACAAGGGCCAGCGCAGGTACAAAGGTGCATTGAGCAGCTTTTCCACAGTACAGTGCTCCTTCATCTGGCAGACCGTAACATTTCTCTGCCTTCATCCATGGGGATGCTGAAGAGCTCACCTCATCCCCTGGGCCAGGGGAGAGCTGTGTAGGTGCCCGGGGGAATCCATGAGGGCTCCAGAGAGCAGGTGCTGGACAGTGGGACAGGAGGGGAACCATCCAACCCTTACCTCTGCTGAAGATGATGCTCTCATATGGAATCTTGTTCTTGGTCTCAAGGCTGGAGCAATTCCAGCGCTGGTCCCGGAACTGGTGCTGGCACTCATGGATGGCAATCTGGATGCCCTGGATGGCTGAGGCGGTGACATCAGGGTGGCGCACACACACCTCCAGCTGCCGCCGCGTCAGCCCCGGCAGGGTCAGGCACACCGTGTTGGCATTCAACACTGGCTCTGATGGCAGCTTCAGGCCCAGGATCTCATTGGAGCAGGAGCTGAGAGGGAAAAGGACACCCTTGAGCTCAGAGCAAGAAATGTGCCAATCTCTTGGTTTTCCATTTGAGGAAGGGGAAAAGTCTGCATGGGACACACGCAGGGAAGGGAGATGGTCCTCAATCCACACTGTGCCCATTGCCTGTAAGGAAGGCTGGAAATACCTTGTGCTCAATGGCAGCTTATCCAGGCAGAGAAAACCAGCAGCACTGGGGCTGCAGTCCCCCTCCAACAACATAAATACAGTACAGGCACCCTGGCAGCCTTTGCCCAGCAGCAGTCAAATCTGACCATCCTGCCTCTGGAGCCCAGCATCTCCCAGGATTGTACTCTCTCTGTGTGCTCTCCCAGGGATCTCCTACACTGGCCTTGCACTGCAGACTCTCAGCACACAACTCCCCTTCTACAGAAAGCCTGGGTTTCCCCTTGGGAAAATTGAGACACCCTGGAGCAGGAGGCCCATTCCAGGCCTGGCTCCATCCCTGTTGCTGGCTGATCCCCTCCCTGCATCTCCTGTATCCCCCCAACATTGCTGGTCCTTGAAAGGAAGGTAAAAGGAGTGATCAGCCTTTTCAGCTCAGCTGGGAAATATGGAGCCAAGCACTGTGCCAACCATCCTCAAGCTCCCAGCAACAATCCCAAGTCCACTGTCACATCCTAGCCCCACTGAACCAGATGCCTGTGGCCACAGAAGCACAGAGAGCAGCAAATGGATGGGTGCAAGGAGAGGCACATGGTCCATGGCAGGGGTACAGGTGCTTACACGAATAGAGATGCTACCTGGGGAAATGGGGAAGTAGATGGAGTGTGTGGAGATAGGATATGGGATGTGGGGAGACAAAGCATGTCTAGAAAGAGATGCCTGGAGCTGATACAGAGGTACACATGACAGACAAATCTGGAGAAGAAGACAGTAGGAAGTATTTGCCCAACTCCAGGGAATGGCTTGAAGGACTTTGGGATAAACAGCGTCAAGCAAGCAGCAGACAGTGGGACACCCAGCAGCATCTAGCATCTTGCAGCATGGTCCACTAGGAGTTCTGCACTATCCCACTGCTTGTTCAGGAGAGCTTGGTCCCTGCTGGGAGCTCTCCCCAGGAAGGTCTCTCCCTGTTCCCTGGGACAGGCAAGAGCTGGGTCCCTGGGAGAAGCAAGGAGCTGAAAGCCCTTTGAATTTTGATTACAGAAACAAGACTTGGAGGAGGATGCTGGAGGAAAGACTGCAGCTGCCAGGTCTTGGGGATAAGGGTAACCCCTCCCTCTGTTCCCTCAAACCCTGCAAGCCTGGTGCAGGAACATGGACAGAAGCATCTGTCAGGGGATGAGTTCCTCAGCTCAGCACTCAGCTCTGAGCTCTCCCCAGCTCTGGAGGGAGGGTTCAGCCCCAGCGTCTCTGTTGAATTACAGCTGGCTCAGGAGAGAGAGAGAACTGTCAGGATCAAGCTGCTGCATTCTCCAGGTTCCCATGGGTGTTTATATCCATCCCACCACTTTCATGGATAGTATATGAATATGCCCCAGTGCAAATCCACAGTGACTCCAATAGGGAGAGTCGAGATGGAGCGGAGAAGAAAGACAAAGGGAGTGCATCCCTCCAAAACCCCGACACAGGAGGGGAAATCTTCTTCCCGGCTTCCTGCACTCATTCCCACTATCAAACAAGCCCTGGCTGACAAAAGATGCCTAGCAGGACGCAGCTTCCACCATCCCCAACCCCAGGAGCTCCTGCCCCGAGCACTGCAACGACTTTGTTCCGTGCTGTGTCCTGAGTCTGACATAGCGTCTGCCATCTTTTCCCAGGGCATCCCGGGGTAGGGGCGATGTTACGGTCTTTCTCCCGATTGCACTGCAGGGAAACTGAGGCAGGGGCTCCGGAGAGTAGAGGGATGGTCCTTCTGCCTCTTGCTCCACCCAGGGCTCAGGAGAGCCAGGGACTGGTAAGAAGCTGTCACTGTCACACTTCTTAGGAGGATACAGCGCTCCCCCCAGCTCTCTTCCCCCTTTAAATCTGGATTTAAACTTGATTTCACGGTGACAGGCCCCCAGGTCACAGGCTGCAGCGGCTGCTGCTTTAATNAACCCCTGGCTGCCTGCAGCGCACAAGAAGTTTGAGAGCGGGCAGAGGAAAGGCGAAGACGGACAGGGATGGTGAATTTGGGGGCTCGCTTCCTGGAAAGCAGGTGGCCCCCTCTTACCCCTCTAGTATTTAGGACAGGCGGAGCCAGGGAGGGGAGTAGGCACCGACCCCCACGACAGTGACATCCCAGACGGCATTCCCCCGTCTTCCGCGGGCGAGCGGGGAAACGGAGGCAGTCGGGGCGTGCGCTGGAGCGTCTCCGGCCGGGGAGGAAGGGGGACAGCCTCCTGGAGCGGGAGAAGCTGCGCATCCCACCAGCGTTCCGTCGGGACGAGGGAAGGCGGAGGGGGCAGCA
The DNA here is from genome assembly GCA_013397375.1 of Toxostoma redivivum. Classification (NCBI taxonomy): domain Eukaryota; kingdom Metazoa; phylum Chordata; class Aves; order Passeriformes; family Mimidae; genus Toxostoma; species Toxostoma redivivum. The sequence goes on along the minus strand of VXBI01000290.1, from coordinate 179,388 downwards.
GCCCTAACAGCATCTTGAACGGGGGGCCGCAACCGTGTTGGGCCGGGCTGGGGCGGCGGGACCCCTCCAGGAGCCCCCTGGGCAGACCGCCCCCGGTGCGGGGCTGGGCGCGGCGGCTTCCCGGCGCCCTCCCCGTGGGGCCGGGGCTCTCAGCGGCTGGGCTGGGGATGGAGGGGTGCAGCTCCTACCTGGGTACCCAGAGGCTGAGCAGCAGCGAGCAGAGTCCGTGGGCCAGGGCCGGGCGCATCTTCGCTGGGGCAGCGGCTGTGCGGGCTGCGGGCGGGCGGGCGCCTTTGGGGCAGGGGCGGCGGGGCTCGGCGCTGCTCTCTGCCCGCTTTGTTTGTTGTGGGTTGTTTGCTTGTTTGTGTTTTCCCCTCTCCTCCCTCTCACTGGCTCCCTGCGCGCCGGGGCTCGGCTCGCCGGGACGGCTCTGCCATCCTCACGGGATGCCCC
>VXBI01000290.1:147607-178706 GCA_013397375.1 Toxostoma redivivum | reverse complement strand
GGGGAGAAGGCGGCCTGGGGTGGGCACGGCGTGGGTGAGTGGGCACGGTGTGTGGGGTGAGCGTGCACAGCGCGGAGAAGTGTGTGCAGTGGGAATGCTCAGCGCGGAGGAGTCTGCGCAGGGTGCAGGGTAAGTGTTCGTGGTGTGGGGCGAGCATGTGCAGCGTGGATCTGGAGCGCGGGGAGAGCTGACTGTACGTCGCCCGTGGGCACGTGTGCACGGTGTGGAGGACTGCGTGGGGTGCGAGGTGAGTGTGGGACCATATTCGTGAGGATTTGGGGGACTGCACGCTTCTGGGAGGAGTGTGCTCAGGGCATGGGGGAAAGGTGCTGTGGGCGTGGGGTTGAGTGGTGTGCGCAAGGAAGCAGTGTGCACAGAGCTGGGTGAATGTGCATGGCGTGGGATAAGCATACACCGGGTGTGGAGTGAATGTGCTCAGCGTGAGAGTGCACCAAGTGTGGGTGAGGGCGCACGGTGTGGAGTGACTGTGCATGGCTTGTTTGAGTGTGTGTGAGACAAGGGTGAGACTGCACAGCATGCACGAGTAGGGGGGACCATTGTACCCGAGCACGGTGAGAAAGCAGTGCACAGGTGAGTGTGCATGCCAGAGACGAGGATGCATGGGGTGTGATGTGTGAATGGTGTGGGGTAACTGTGCAGGGCATGGGGGATGTTGGGCAGGCACTAGGTATGGCATAAGGGTGCATGGCATGGGGTGAGTGTGCCTGGAGTACAAAGAAAGTGTGAGCATGTGTTGAAATGTTGAGGGTATGACTGTTCTCCATCCCAATGCCTGTGTGCACTGGGTGTGGGGCATATAGATTATAAAACGAGTGTGTGCAATGTGGTCAAGTGTGGACAGTACGGATTGAATGTGATTGAGGCATAGGCAGCATATGGGGACATGGGTAAGTGTTAATGGGGATGGTGAGAGTGCATGGTGTGGGGCGTGTGGGGAGTGTACCAGCAGACAGGAAATACATGGGGCATGGAGTGATTGAACGCGGGGAGAGGGCTGTACATAGCATGGAGGAGGAATGGGGGCGAGTATTGGTGTGGTGTGGGGTGTGCAGGGGATGCTGGAAATTCATATCAGGGTGTGCACATGGGGACTGGGGGTGCTGGCACGAGCTGTGGTCGTGCAGAAAGGCATTCTGGATGGTGTGAGGCATGTGGGTGCCTGTCAGTGTGCACAGGGATATGAGCATGAGTGGCACATGCTGGGGGTGTGGCACATGCTCTGTGTGTGTGGGCATGGAGAATGGCCACGTACATCCCATGCATCAGCCCCATTTTGGGTTCCCCCAACCCACTGACGGGTGGTGCAGGGCCAGTGCCTGTGGAGAAGCTGTGGATGTGGTTCTGCCTTCCCTCACAGGGCCACCAAGCACTCCCAGCCTCAGCCCACAGTTCTCCCAGGTTGGGCACCCAATTTTGCCCACCTCCTTGGCACCATCGGTTTAGTTCTTGGGCACCCCTTATCTTCATGGAGTCACAATGGGCAGGGTATCTTTTGTCTGGGAACTGTGCAGTGGCCTTGCAGGTTATCCCTGTGTCTCCCTGCTGCTTCCTTGGGGACCGGAGGGTGGCCCTGGAAAAGCCCAGGCTCACTGGACTCTCAGCAAACACAATCTGCCCCAACACAGCCTCTTCCCAGTCATGGGAATACTTGGTGTCCCCTTAGTTTGGGTGCCCACCCTGGGGCTAGGGGCCTCTGCTTGGGCGCTGGGGATGGGGATAGCAGGCAGTACCCTTGCAGGCCCCCACTATCCTCAGCCACCACAGCCCACCCCAGGCTGGTGTTTGTGCCATAAAAAGCTGCCCAGCAGCTGGCAGAACACTCTCTACCAGGTGGGCACTGTGTATCTCCCCACCTGCACAGCAGCACTGACAGGGGCTACCTCCTCTGCTTGTGTGATGGTTCCTGTTTGCACCAGAGAGGAAAATGCCCTTCCTTTGGGAAATGAGTTGCAGTCGGGGGGTGAGCCCTAAGACTATGCTGGCTCCCCCTGGGTGCAGCGGTGTGGCATCACCATTGAGGTTCCTTTTGTTGTCCTGAGGTTGCTGGCTGTTCTCCTATCCCCAGCTCTGCTTCTGGTGGGCTTAGCCTGTGTGCAGGTGTGGACACTGGTACAGAGCCAGCATATACCCTCCAGCTTCCTTGCCCACATAGCAAGAGGTGAGGGTGCAGAACCTGCTATCCCTCAGGCAAGGACTTGAGAATACAGAGAAGTTCTTGGCACAGCATCACCTGGCACTCATCACTTCCTCCATAGCTGCTGCCCTCCTGGATCCCCCAGCACCCAACAAGTGATGTGCAGTGTCCCACAGGAGTTTGGGAATGGTGTAAGGACACCCTTTAGTCACCTGCTACCAAAGGAGGCAGAGGTGCAGACTGGTGTTGAGAGGTGTGGTGTCAGGGTTGGGCAGAGCACACCAGCAGACTTGTGGACATGACACACAATGGTCCCTAACATAGAAGCCATTGCTCCCACTCTTTCCACTTCTTCTCACACAACTCTTGGCTCCTGTGTTGAGTTTCCCCTTTATATCCTAGAATAGACTGTCTGAACCTACTTAGCAGGCAGGGGTAAGGCAGAGGAACAGCCTCCAGTTTCAGGCAGCTTCCTGGCTCAGGAGTCCTCAGCAGGTCCTCAGCACCCTTTTCTTTCTCAGGCCACCCCAGGGTTTACACCCAGACATGTGCTGCCCTCAGCCTGGACCCACCTGAGATCCCCTGGTGAAAGCAGGACACCTTCCCTGTGGGAAGGACCCTTGCTTCCAGGCTTCTGGAGCACAGGTGTTTGTGTGTTCATTAGGATCCTGTGCACAAAATAAATGCCAAGGAAAATCGGAGGAGAAACGCTTTCATCCTTTCATAATCACTTCCAGGAGCCAGTGTCTCACTTGCACACTCCTGCTGACTTGGGGAGGAGACCAGCCACTGTGTCCCTTAGTCTCAGTGCTCACCGCAGGGGCAGGCAGGGGGGGACCTGTTTCCTCATGTCCTAGCAATGTCCTGGGGCTGAAGAGGAGCCAGGTGAGCCTTTTGCTCCAGCCTTTCTTCTGCATCACACCGGCAAAGCCCTTAAGCACAAGATTAAGCACCTGTTGTGGCCTGGGGAACTGGGGGACTAAGAACAGGACCTGGTGCCTCTGAGCTGGTGGAGGGTACTTTGGTCTTGATGGGACCATCAAAGCTCAGGGCAAAAAGCTGAGTTTTCTGAGAGCACTGCATCTGTTCTTATCATTACTATAGGCCCCCAATTGGGAACGCAGCATCAGTGGGTCATGGGACCTCCAAGCTTCTGTCCCATCTCCAGCACCGCTCAGCAGCCCCACACTCTGCAGAGATCAGGAAGGGATGTGGGATGCTGTCAGCTGGAATGAAGGTGCAGAAAAGGTGATGGGGAAGTAACTGGTGCAGGGCACTGTGGGAATACTCCTTGGAACTCCCCTGCCCAGGCCAAAGCACTCAGGCAGGTCCCTTTCAGCAGGTTACATGATGCCCCAGGATGTGCTTTGTGCAGGGGACTGGGGAAGCATCCATACCTCTTCCTCTCCATCCTCCCTTCTCCCCATCGTTCTGTCTCTGTCTGTCCATCCCTCTTGCCATCCCTCCATCTCTTACACTGCACATCCTCCTGCCCAGCCCTCAGGCTGCCTGCACTTTGCCTGCTCTGTTCCCCTTCCCTTGTGCAGGAGCAGGTCTTCCCAGCACCCCACGCCACAGGCTCCACACCCCTGGGAAAATGGGGCTGGCTCTCCTGTTGTCATCTCCATCAGAACTCCTTTCTCAGCCCATAACTTGCTGGCTCTGTTCCCCCCTTTCCTCCTGGCATATGCCCTCCTCTAGCCCCTTCTGCCTTGTGATAAGCAACTTCCAAGGCCTGTGTCGTGGACAGTCATGCAGCTTCTCTGAAGTTCTGCGATGACCGAGGATGACCCCCTAGAAATCCATGGCAGGAAAATGCAGGGGTTGAGATCTCTGTGTGTATCGTTCTGCTCCTACTTATTCTTTCAGACTGGCTGTGGGCCCACAGGTGTGACCAGAAGGCAGCACAGGGAGACAACAGGCTGCTCTGGACAAGCACAATCTTGGCCATGCTGCAGGCTTGGAGGGGCTGGTAGCCTCTGGGACCACCAGGGCCAGACAGTCTGTGTGTACAGGTGTGGGAAGATGAGGCAGCTCTGATGACACAGAGTGGAGCTGAAGGGGTGCAGGGGGAAGCTCTGGGGAATCTTAAAGTGAGGGGAAGCTTGGATGAGGAGAAGAAGGAGGAAGGGGAGGTTTTCTGGGAGCCCATGCAGCCATCCACTTACCCAGCTTTTGACATCCTGAAGCACAGCTCTCCTCATTCCCCTGCCTGGCAGCACCCATGGGACTGGAGCGACAGCTACATGAGTCAGGCTGGGTGTGGGGTCAGGGAGACCATGCCTTTTGTGGCAGCATTACTCACCATGCCAAACTTCCCCAGCCCAGCAGCACTGGAGCCCCCAGCATCATTGCCTTCTTGCTGGCTCACACCCCACAACCTGCCCGAGTCTGCTCGATGTGACTCAGGACCAACCACATGGCCACTGGTCTGGCCCGGCCAGTCCTCCCAGCTGCCCAGGGCTGGGGCGCTGGCAGAGCCCGGGGCAGTGGGTCAGTGCCAGCACCAGCACTCAGCCACGCAGCCCTCACATCAGGGTGGAAAGGCAGGACATGGCTGCCTCTGGCCATCCCTGGGAGCATCCTTGCAGTGAGGCAGATCTTCCCTCTTCATCTTCCTCCTAGCACCTGGCAGAGGGTGCCTCCAATCACAGCAGGGTGCAAGGAAGGGCTTGAAGCTGTGGGTACCATCCTGTGAGGCTGGAGCAAGCCCCCATGCATGCTGCCTCCCACACTCCACAGATGGGACACCCCATGGCAGACCTGGTATGACCACGATGGGGGATCCCAACCCTTGCACTGCCTTTATCAAGGAGAGTATGTCCCCAAAAGGGCCAGGCTGCTGCCTGAGGCAGTAAGGAGGTGGCTGGATAGGACTACCCAAGCACATCTGTGCAGGGCTGCTCCAGGTACCTCTTGTGGGGAGGGATGCACAGCCACAAGGACAGGTGGGAGGTGCTGGTCCCCATGTGGAGTGATCAGGGTGTGAAACCACCTCAGCAATTGCTTTTGCTGCAGCTCTGCCTTACAGGTGTATGCATAGGCAGATCCCCCTCCCTAGAGATGGAGGATGGCTGCTGCCTTTGTTACAGGGTAAGTAATGAGGTCATGGAGTGGAAGATACTTGAATAAGGTGAGTTGTTGGTAGTCAGAAACAGGGCCCAGGAGTGAGGGAGCCTCTGCTCTGCCCTTCTTCTGGGGTGGGGGAGCTAAGGGGTGCCCTGGTGCCAGGCATCTCCCGGACAGCCTCCATAGCCCATTGCCCTCACCAACACTGCTGAGCGTGTGCCAGGCCAGCTCAGCCAGTCCCAGGATGCTGGAGTTATGTGCACAGAGCAGGGCCCAGACACCAGTGCTGGAGAGGTTCTGACAGCAAAAGGAAGTATACAGACCCCTCATGTTCATAGGCAGTGTCTCCAAAGAGCTTGTCTGGGGTCCTTGTGCACCCCATCTCCTGTCCCTCGAGGGCTCACTCTCTGCACTCTGCTTTAGGTACCCTGGGTCCCAACATATTCCCTTGCTTGAGTGCTCGGAGATGCTGCAGCAGAGCTGGCCTGGACATCCTCCAGTACCCATATCCCCCACTTCAGAGGCAACCACTCCACACACCAGAGTCCCAGAAACAGGGCAGAGTCAGGAGGAGCTCGGCTGGGTCAGCAGAACCCCCATAATGGGCAGGGGTGAGCCACGCCCTCCTGGGCAAGTTGGGGTTGATGTGTGCTCATGACTGCCTGGGTGACATCTGTCACTGAGAAATGGAGTGAGGACAGAGGAGGACAGTTACAGGCAGTTCCCTGGAGGGAGCAGCAGAGCCTGGAGAAGGAGAGTTAGAGGCCTCCCTGGAGAGCAGGGCTGAGCAGGCAGGACCCAGCTCTGCCACTGGCAGGGTAGCCCCTGCTCAGCCACAAGCAGTGAGCTGGCAGTGCAACCACAGGAAAAGGTTTTCACACAGTTTTTGGGTGCCATTGTCCAAGCCTGATCACTCAGCTTGGCTGAGCTGGCATCCAGGTTTCTTGGCCTTCCCGTCTTAGGACTTATCTGTATTACTCCAAACTTTCCTAAAGTGCTGCTTTTTTAGGGGCAAAAATATGCTATTCTTGGTCTCAGTCCAGAGAGATTTTCTTTTTCAGGTTTGATTGAATTAATCTGTCCAGCTGCTTTCAACTTGGGAAATTGAAGGGAAAAATGCATTCTTCCCATTTGGAAAGAAAATGTAAAAAAAACCAAAACAAAAAATAAAGCCATTAACATTACAGGGGTCTGGGATTCTCCCGCTCTTTTTCTTTTTTTTCCTTTCTTTTTTTTTTTTTTTAATCCAATAATTATAAACTTCCTCTTTTTCCCTTGGGAAGATCCTGAAAGTTTTGCAATGTAAACTGTCCAGTAGCAGGGATCTGGGCTATACACTCACATCTACAACTACACCCCCCGGACTCTGCAGCTGCTCATTGCACCCACACAGCCACCCTTGTGCACCCTTGGCTTTCACCAGCCCAGCCCAGAACAGAATCCTGCTTGACCACTGCCCACAGGAGCACGGGGATGGGAATCAGGGGGTTGTACACACTCACATACACACTCCTGAGCCCCTTCTCCCAAGTACAGTCCCATGCACACCCATACACACCCCCCCACACACACATCCACATGAGCAGCTCCCCAGGCACAGCCACTTGCACAACCCAATGAACCTCCAGGAGTTCCCACACACAGCCACATTCATGGAGCCATAGAATCATTTCGGTTGGAAAAGACCTCTAGGAACATCGAGTCCAGCTGTAAACATCTAAATGCCATGTTTGCCACTAAACCCTGTGCCCACTCCCATGTTCCCCATGCATCGCCGCAGCTCCCCCTGGCGGCCTCCTGCCGCCGCGCCACCCGCTCTGCCCTGCATCCCGGGTTGCCATGGCGACGGCGGGGATGCTGTGCACCCCAGGTCGGGAGTCGCTGGGTCTTGAGGGGTTCAGCAGGCTCCTGGGGGCCTGGATGGCTGCAGGACTTCTAGGAATCTGAGGGACTCCTGGGGCACTTCTGAGGACTGGGGAGTAATTGCCCTTAGGGACTGCTGGGGTGTGTTAGGAATCTGGGGTGAGATCCTATTGGATGAGGAGCTCTTGGGGAGCTGCGAAGGTCTGGAGAATTGGGAGATTTCCAGGCGGCTCTGCTCTTCAGCCCTTTCCAGACCACTGGGCCAGTCCAGACTCTGACAGGCTACTGGCAGCATTTGCCTGTGTCACGGCTTCTCCTGGCTATCAAAGGAATGGATTTAGCTTTGCCAGATCAGGAGCAGCAGGGAGCTGTGGTAAGGAGCTGTCACCCCCACAAGAGCTGTCCCTTTTCCCCAGTTGGACAGAGAACACACAGTCCAACTGGTTTGCACACTCATGAGAGGCTCACAGACAGTGCAGAGGTAACTCATGGATGTGCAGAGGAGTTACCTCACAGGCACAGACCATTGTGCTTCCCCTCCACATTTTTGGCTTCTGTGATCTCCATCCTTCAGAAGCTGTGATTTCGGGCAATGGCAGAGAGGACACAGGACAGATACCCTACTCAAAAGGGGTTTATCCATTGCCACATCTCCAGAGCCATGTCCATGCAGCCCAGAGCAGGAAAGCAGACCATTGTTGGGGAGCTGAGACAGAATCCAGAGAAGGAGCTTGCTGAAGGTGGAAGCTCAGACTCTGAGCATCTCATAGAGGGTTTCAGGATCCCTTTATAGGTGGTCTCAGCTATGGTTCCAGAGGACAGCAGGGGTGACCTAAAGTTTCATGGGACCTGCCTGAACTGGCCTCTCCTCACAGGCAGACCAGGCCTTGAGGTGTGCTTGAGTGCATCCAATTCAGAGGGACCTGGAGAGCCTACAGAACAGCTCCACACATCTTCCAGCACACAGCTCCTGCAACTCTCCAGCTCCCTTCCTGGAGGACCATTTTGCACCCACACATGTCCTCCCTGTCCCAGACATCTGAGGAAACACAATATGACATGCAAACATACTCACACAGGCACATGTGGGGACAGTGTTACTGACACACACACACTTGCAATTTGCTGTGTATTCATAGAGATGCAGGAAAATAGACGGGGCAACTTATTTACACACCCACGAGGGGGTCACACACAGTGATGGGTTATACAAGCTCACATGCACACATATGGTCATGAACAAGCATAAACATGCTACCTGTGCATGCACACACATCAAGCTGCTTGCATGCACAGGTATCTTCCCCTGCACCCAGCCTACACTGCTCACACCCACCCATGTGTTCCCATGGGGACAGGAGTTCCCGGGAGCCCTGTGTGCCTCCCTTCTCCCAGCACCACTGTGGCCAAGTCAGAAGGGAATTTCCAGCTGTAAAGCTGCAGCAGGCAGATTTAGAGACTCCCTCCCCAGTGATTGCTGGCCCATGTTAATGGTTCACCAGCACTCTGCTTCTGGCTTTTCCTGCTGGCTGCCTGGGATGGGTGAGGAGGGACCCACTGGTGGGCATCTCCAGCACCCATGCAGCCTCTCTTGCCTTGCAGTCTGCCCAGCACTGTGAGCTCTGCTTTTACTCTGCCTGGTAGTACCCAGCACATGGGGCATTGCTCACCTCAGCTACCTTAGTTTAGAACTCTCTTGAAGAGGGGCAGGCAGGAAATCCCCCAGTGTCCAGCACTGCCGCAATGTGGAGGGCAGGCACAGCAGCATGAACCTCTCTGCCCAGGCTCTCACCCTGCTGACATCTCTTTGGGGAGCCTCAGCCCAGTGGGGCATTGCCAGCTGAGTAGGCACTGCACACACACATTCCACTCTGCAGTTACCCAAACCCCTGTGCTGGGTAACCCTGGAGAAACCAGTTCCTGAGGGCTCCTTGCACCATGGGAGGGACCCCCTCAGAGATCCCTGGAGCCCCCTGGAGGCTTGGCAGCTTGCCTTGCTGGGCACCAGGCAGGCTGCTCCTCACCCTGTGTTTGTCCATGAGGGGCACAGGCTGATCAGGTTATCAAGACATACATGCCTGGCACCCTGCCATCCAGGTGGGGTTGCACGTGGCCCATGGCACGACAAGTGAATGCCTTGCATGCCACCAAGCCAACAGTGTCAGCACTGTCCAAGGCTTCTGTGTGCCAGGCTCTGCAGCAGGGGCTGCAGTGACCATGGCTGAAGTTAAAAGAATACAGGGTCCCTTCAAGAAAGTCAGAGCACAACACCATAGAGCTAGGGCAGCTAGATGTACCTCCAACATGAGGCATGAGTGGAGGCATCGTGAACTGCAAACATCCCAGGTCAGGTGGTGGACACAAACTGGCACCCCAAGCAATGACAGCTGTGGATGATGGGAGGAGAGCATTCAGGCAATGGAAGCAGCAGAGGAGGGCAGAAGAGTACTTGCCCTCATCCACACTCATCTTCAGGCTCAACAACCACAGAGAGTAGATAAAAAGTGAGCTGGACTTTGCCACAGTCCCAGCAAGGTCAGAGGCTGGCAGGAGTGTGACTGATAGGGACTCACAGCTGGGGCAAGACTCTGGTTAGTCCCATTCCAGTACGGTGGTCAGCGCTTCTCAGCCCTCCCCAGGAAGTGCTGAGGCATACCAGCTTTAAACAGCTTTATTAGTGGAATCTCTGTGCCCACAGCTCCCCCCCCACGGGGGCCGTGTGTCTGCCGGGCAGCCCTATGCTGCCCTCTGGGGAAGCCAGGACTCCCCAGAACACAGAGCTAAGCTCACCCACGCTGACCCTGCCACTGGCTCCACCTGTCTCTGTCCCAGGGGGGCCTTGCGAGCCTGGAGCTGGCCTCCCAAATTGTCCTCGCCTGACCCCAGTCTGTTAGATGCAGAGGCTGAGCTCCTGACGGACGGAGCACTTGCGGCACTGCACTACACAGCACCAGTGGAAGCGGCAAAGGCAGTTCTCCTCCAACACCACCGTCTCATCCCGGTGCCCTCTCCCGCAGCACAGCAGGTCGCACCCGCTCGTGTCCATGGCTGTGCTGTTGCAGACACGGCCCCTGGTACCCAGCGAGCCTGTCTTACGATTAGCCGAGCAGAAATCAGGTGAGTCGGCCGAGTAGATGAGGTCCTGTTTATCGGGAGGCTTAATGTTTTCACCCACAGGGATGAGGGTTTTCCCGTCGTTGCCTCCCATCACCTTGAAAGCCCCATTGAAGCGCTCGAGCAGGCGGTCCCCCACCTCGCGGAAATGGGGCATCTTCCTCCAGCAGGTCCGCAGGGTGCAGGAGCCCGACAGCCCGTGGCATTTGCACTCTGTCCGCATGTAGCTGCGCACCGCCTGGGGAAGAGACAGCGACGCTCAGCTCTCAGTTGCTCCTCTCTCTGCCCAGCACCCCCAGCCAAAACCCTGCCTCTTGGTGCTACCCCGGCCCAGAGGAGGGGCTGGGGGTGGAGAGCGACCCCAGGGGGTTCCAAAGCACCTGCAAAGGATACTCAAATATATTGGGTCATATTTCAGCCAAAGCTAGCGCAGGTACATGGCTTGGGGATACTGAAGGTGGAGGGCTGGGTAACGGCACAAGGGGTGCAGGGGACAGGAGTGCAGGGGCCTTACCAAGCGCCCGGCTTCATTGTTGTGCAGGTCGATAAGAGCTCGGATGTCATTTTTGCCTTTCTTGTTCTTGGCATCCATGAACTGCTGGGATTTCTCGTAGCCAAACTGCACATCATCCCCACAGCCCCCCCACTCCCAGGCGGTGCCCTCTGTGCCTGGCCCCGCTGTGGGCGAGGGGGGGGCCCGGCTCCGTGTCAGCTCACAGCCACACTGCAGCAGCTCGCCCATGCTGCAGGCCTGCGTGATGGCGTGGCTCACCCCAGCCGCCGTGATGGCATACACGAAGGCTGTTTCACGGATATCTGCAGGAGAACAGACAGGGCCGGGATGTGGGGTCAGCTCCAGCAAGCAAAGCACCACCCCCTGGCTGACATCCCAAGGGCTCAGACCCCTCCTTCTCCCTCTTCATATGCGTTCGGTGCTGTTCCCTGGGTGATGCACCCACCCTGGAACAGGCTGCCTGGAGCAGGAGCTGCCTCTTGCAAGCAGATTTGAAGACTCTGGGGGACGGTCAGGCCCTGCCAATGTTCCTCCACTCAGCTGTGGAGAGATAACAAATCTCCAACCTCGTCTTGCAAGTCTGGCAAGTGCTGCCTCATAGGAAAAAGGGAAGCTCAGAAAGCAGAGGGTGGTCCCAGGTGACCAGGTGGTACCCACAGCTTCCTCACACTACCCTGCAATATCTCTCCAAGCAGTAAAAATCCCAACTCCAGCTCCTAACTGGCACCTGGAAACAAACACTGTGAGGGATACCGAGGGTGCCACTCACCCTCTGCAGGGTGGCAGTGATGAAGCTCTGCTGCCTGCTCTCCCTCACTACCCTCTTTGCCATGGGGAGCTGCCTGCCCCCCTCTCTCCACCAGCACAGCCTCCACCCTGCAGGATTATTTATTATTAGTATTTGCTCCTGTCTCTCTCTGCTCCGGGACACGAATTCCAAGCATCTTTCCCCTGCCCGGACCTGCCACTCGCAGCCGCAGCCAGCGGGGGTTTCTGGCAGCAGGGGTGTGGCGCCCTGCTCGGGGGGCTCCTGTGCTCCCCCTGCTCCGTGCCAGCCGAACTCCTGCCCACCCAAATGCTAGGGCAGGGCTGGCCCAGGGTGGTGGCCTGCAGGGGATTCCTGGGGAGGGAGGGGAAGGTGGGTTTTGGGGGGTGTCCCATCTCTCCATCTTCAGTATTCTGATTTGGGGAGGCTGCAGGAAGAGGGATACCAGGGCACCATGAGCAGCTCCTCCAAAAGCCCACGCAGCACCTGCATCCCTCTGGTGTTAGCAGGAACTGGGCACACCAGTGCCTTTCTGGCAGTGCCACTGAGGGGTACCACCCCCTCCCCAGGCCCTCCTGCCCCCACAAGCCACCTGCCGACCTGCCGACCACCTGCCTGCTCTCACCTGGGATTGGCAGAACCCTCAGCAGACAGCCCAAAGCTGGCAGAGGTGCCCATGCCACCCTGCCAGCCAGGCCCTGGGGGGATGCTGCTCCTCTAACAGTTCCTCCAGACATGTGGCTGCCCCCAAGCCAGCCTGCCCTGGCATGCCACACCTGGCACAGGTGGCAGCAAGGGAAGAGGGGACAGCCATGACTGTGCCAGGGAGGCTATGGCCGGGAATGGGAGGTCTGCAGCGTTCTAGGATAGAAAAGGATGTTGGATGGGAGGTACCCATCTGATGGAGCTGGCAACCCCAAAAATGCTGGGATACTTTATGCAGTACCTGCGGACTTACAGGGAGGCTGGTGCCTGCAGGCACCTCTGAGGGCTTCTGACACCCATCTTGTTGCTCTGGGGAACTCCACACCTCTAGCTGGGTTGCCCTATGTCCTCAGAGTGCCAGGGACTCACAAACACATCACTGTCCCTACAACATTGTTTACTTCTACCACCCCAGCAGTGAGGCAGGACCAATGTGGTGGCTCCTTCACTATCCCCATGCTTTATGTGCCTGTGCCTCCTCCAACACAAGCTGTTCCTGGGTATCCAGCAGCTCATCTGCCAGTGCCTTTCACTCACCACCTGGTCTGGCCCTGCATTCTGGCAGCACCCTGCTTCCAGCCCAGATCCCCACCTGGCACAGATCCCACCAGTCTCACTGCTGGGTTATGGTGAAAATAGGTGACTCCAGAGACAGGAGTGTCCCCCATGTGCCCTGAATCTCTGCCTCTTGACTGAATACACCTCCCTGTGTTGGGGGGAACCCACATCTGCAAATCAGCTTTTTAAATGAGCCTATTCCCCTCCCACAGGCCAGTGTCTCCCTTGAGGCTTCAGCTCTGACCCTCATTAGTACCTGCAGTCAGTTGGGTGCCCAGGGCCCACCACCCTTTCCAGTTCCCCCAGGGATGTTACCTTGACCCCCTGCATGGCTCATGGACATACCCACTTTGCCTCAGGCTGGCCATGTACCAACAGATGGGATGGCTGAGGAGACTGGGGCTTGCTCCAGCATCTTCATATGCCATAGCACAGGGACCAACATGGGAAGAGAAGCAGGTCTAAACTCACCTCCCACTAAGATCCTACCAGCCCAAGTTGTTTCAAGCATTCCCCTTTACTTTGAGCACCATCCACTCCCAGCTTCTCTGCCCAAGGAGCATGGCAGGGCTTTCCCATCCCTTACACACTCACAGGTGCCTTCTTGCTCTGCCTCTGCTCTGATTTTGATGCAGCTGGGCCTGGCTTGGACCACTGTGTCCACTGTCCAAGACCTGCACACACCTTCCTGCCACCCAGCCCTGTTCCTCAGGGTGACATCAGGGTACCCATCCATGGACAGGAGACAAACACTCCTGTCCTCTGCTCCCTGCAAGGTCAGGAGGAGGGATGTGAAGGGCACCCATGGGGTGAAGCGCAGCTCCCAACGGCTGCACAGTGCCTCCCACCCGGGCCCCTTCCCGCAGCACACCCTGGGGTCCCAGGGGAGCAGTAAATCACTGCCAGACAAGGGTGCATTCTTGGGCTTCATGAAGCCCCACACTGTCTGGGAGCATTGGTAATTGCTTCATTACAACACAGGGAGACATGTCCTGGCAGTAAAACCTCAGCGTGACTGCACCGGGGAGCACTGAGCAACCCTCTACATGCACACACAAACAGCTTTGCACGCCAAGACTCTGCTTCAGGAGTCCCAGGGAGGTGCACGACCAGGCTGGGGTCTTTTTGGGAAATGGGAAGCTGAGGAAGCACTGGCCTTACCCTGCTGCAGGATCTTGCCGAAGTACTTGCTGTGGCTGGTGCAGTTCCAGCGGCGGAAGCGGAATTGGTACTGGCACTCCCGGACGCCCAGCTTGGTGCCCTTGGCCACCTCCTGCACAATCTCTGGCTCCAGCTGGCACAGCTCTGCCTGCTTCCCCGCCAGCCGCTTCGTCTTGCGGCAGATGCTGTTGGGGTCCATGACCAGGGGGCTCCCCACTGCCCTGCAGGAGGGGACAGCGAGCAGAGCAAAACCAGCACCCAAGCCCAGGAGAGACCAGGGTGTGGATGGGACATGACCAGATCTACCCTCAGGGACGGAGCAAGGCTGCAGGGCAGTGCCAGCTCCACACTGAGCCCAGGTGACAAGGGGACAGAGAGACATAGGCAGTGGAGGCAGGAAAATAGGTAGATCACCCATGCAGTACCTTACCCTGTCCATCCATTTGGGGAATGGGGGGATCTCCAACCGTGGGACAGGCTATAGTATGATGCTGGCACATACCACTCTACATCCCTGGGGACATCCATGGGGGTGATGGTGGTGTCCCCATCAGAGATGGGGAAAATATTGTGCTACTAAGCATCTGCTCTTTGGGCTGGCACTGATCTAACCCCTCCCTGGCATTGCCTTGTGACTGATGCCTGATGCAGCTGCATCTCCCAGAGCTGTGGACACAAAAAGGAACCCAGCTAGCGTTCTTGATGTGTCTCCCCCTCTCCATGGGGGCTTGCTGCTTTACCCCGTGGGAGACTAGATGAGTGACCTTGCTTCTGATAAAGCCCCTCGGCTGCTGGCCAGGATCCTGTACTCACTTCCCCAAATCCACTGACTCCAGGGAATGGAGCTGCAGGCGGGTGCGGGAGTGCAAGGGAGGGATGCAGGTGGCATCGCCAGCTTTGCCAATGCCAGTGAGGGAGGGCAAGTCTTGGCTGGGCCCACGTCAGAGGCAGCTCCTCCTTGCCAGCACAGCTGGAGTGAGGTGCCTGACTCCCTGGCCCTGAAGGCAAAGTCTGAGCACAACGCTGTGCTCCCCGGTGTGCCGTCGGCTACAGAAACTGCTGTAGTTTCCCCACATATTTCGCCCGGAGTGCCCTCCACGGCACAGCCCGCGCAGCTGCGCAGCCGCCAGCACCCTCGTGCTGGCGTGGGCGATGCTCCAGCTCTGCCATGGGCAACTCCGGAGCCATGGGCCACACCAATTTAGCACACCCTAAACTCAGCCTACCCTTGCCTCCAGCACTGCTCCTGTGAGCTCAGAGCTCATCCTGCTCGACAGCATGATGCCCACAGAATGTCAGGGCTGAACCCAGCGTACCCCAGGACCAGGACATGCCTGATGATTGGGAAGCTACATTCCCTGGGATTCCCTGGGGAGCAGTGCTTGGGCGGCCCGTGCTGCCTTCAGCCCCATTCGCTGGAGAGCATCAGCTGCACAGCTTCCAAACCCAGAGCTTTATAGTCTGGCCAAGCCCCAGGGGCTCAAAAATCACAAGCTGAATCTCAGTGTTTAACTGTGTTCTGGGTTTCCTTTTCACTCTTGTATAGCTGTGGGGCTGGGTTTGGGACACCAGGCTTCAGTGCTCTGCTTGCAATCCTGTCCCCAGTGTAAACCCCCTCCAAGCCCCTTGTTTGAAGGCCCTGACAGATCCCCCTGCCTCATGTCAGGCTCCCCAGCTGCCTGGATCTCCTGCCCACTAGACTCCAGCTGGGCTTGGAGAGGACATGTCCTCTCCCACAGCCTGGAAAGGGAGCCCTTATGCTTTGGCTGGAGGTTTAAAGGTTAAACCTTTAAACCAGCAAGCTCAACAGAGAGGCATAGCCTGAAAAGGAAACTTCCAGCAGGGAAACTGAGGCAAGCCCACACTCCTGCCGGGGAGAGCCCATCTTCCTTTGGTCCTGGCAGCTCAGTTTCCCTTTGCTGCATGATTCATGTGCAAAGGGATGGGGCAGCTAGAGAAGCATCGCTGAGCTTGCCTGGCACAGGTCCTCCATAGATGGGGAAACTGAGGCCCACATGGAAAGTGACCAGAAAATCTGTCCTGTCCCATCCCATGATGACCACGCAGGGATCCAAGCCTCCATGCTGGTCTCCAAGATTGCTGTCCTTTGTGACCATGGGCTCACGACATCTACAGCAGGATGGCGGAGGTTTGGCTGCCTCCGTCAGTGGAGTGGGGAAGAGGTGGATCCGGGATGGGACTTTCATTAAGAGATGACTCTTTGTACTCATATAAAAACGATGTGCCAGCCCCCCGGGGCCGTCAGATCAAATACTGAACTGTGGCTCACCCCAGCCCGCTGGATCAGACCGGGAAGAAGAGCTCAGCCCCGCGGGTCTGGAGGATGATGGGCGGCTCACCGGCTCCGCGGGGGTCCCCACCCATGGTCCAGGCGGCAGCAAGGCTGGCGGGAGAGCGCAGGGGCTTTCTGTCCGTGCCGACGAGGCGTGGGGTGGGCTGCCTAAGTCCAACGCAATATTAATTTCCGCTGGACTTCACTTTCTGGCACAGGGAGGCTGCCGGGAGCCCAAGAGCTGTTTTGCTTTGGAGGGTTCGGAGCGGGGGGAGAATGGGGGGAGACAAGGGCAAGAAAAATGCTGCCAAACTGCTACCACTTTGGCAAGGGCTCCGGCGCAGGGCCCAGATCTGCCTGAGCTTGTCCCGCTCCAAGGCCTCCCGCATCTACAATTAAGGTGCCCCACCTCTGCTGCCGGGCACTCCTCCCCCTGCCCTGGTGAAGGAACAGGGTCGCCAGCCCAGCTTCCCGCAACTTGCCTGGGGCACCCCGGCCCCCTGCTGCCTTCTGCCTGGGAGCCCCCAACCAGACTCAGATGCACAGCAGCACCCCTCCCATCTGCCATAGTGCCCTTTGCTGGCTGCCAGAACTACTGCTGGGGGGCTCCATCTCACCCCAAAAGCCAAAGGGATGATGAGCCCCACTTTCCAACCTCCCAGAACCCCTGTGTAAGGGAAACAACCCCCATTGCTGGAAGGGGAGACTGAGGCACAGAAAACCATTGCTCACCTGCTGCTGTCACCCCTTAGGTTGCCACAGCCGCAGCCTGAGACCAGTCCCAGTGACGCACGTCAAACAGGAGTCACTGGGGTTTCTGATGCAACCCCTGTGCTCTGGATGCTGTGCTTGCTGCAACAGAGCCAGGGGTTCCTAGGAGCCATAATATCATCTTTTTCCAGCTCAGCTCTTAGTCATGGAGCTTCCAATATGTCCAAGTCATTCCTAGCCAAAATCATGGACCAAGGAGCCTGGGCCAAGTCACCATCTTCTCCTTGGGCATGGGGATGATGTGCAACAGGACTTCTGGCCCCCGCCAGCAGACCATTACAGAGGGGAACCAGTGGGGTCCTGGTTAGCAGGAAGCCATGGGAGTGAGACTGGTAGAACTATGAAGTGAGAAAGAGGATAGTCAGCTTTCAAAAGTCACACCTGTGGGAAAGCAGTGGTTGGGCCATGCCAACTCCATGTGGAGTTGATTACCCATTGAGTATTGCTGCCTGGGCATACCCAAGTGGCAAGGAGACTCTGCACTAGGGTAGTAAGGCTGTGTCTTGCCTCACATGCAGGTCTCTATCTCAGCCTCTGGAAGCCTTCAGCAGGGCAATGCAGGATACTGGGTTACCTGGGTCATCACTCTGAGCCCACAGGTAATTCTGCACCCACCTGGAGAGGTAAGAACTGCAGGATGACAGCTATGGAGAACTGACCTCCATCCCTGGGGACAAATGTCACCTTTGCACCCTACACAATGATGTCACACTGAGTGACAGCCTACAAGTAAAACCCAACGGGAGCCTGTCTCCTTCCAAGGTGGACACACAAATGAATTTCCACCCATCCAGCTTTCCTACAGCCCATGCAGGCACCCGGGGCACTCAGCCCATCATCCAGGGCAATGTGTGGCTGCTGCCACTAACCGGGGCAGCTGGGTGTGGAAACAGAGCAGGAGGCCCATGAGGGTGAGGTGAGTAAGCAGCAAGTCACTGCCCTGGGGGGCACAGCCAGGGTTTGGCTGCCAAGCAGCACCCGGGGCACTGAGGGAGCAGGAAATGCCATGGGTTGGGAAGAGAAGGGGGACCCCATTCCCTTCCCCTCTCCTTACACCTGCTTGGCAAGGGATGGCAAGCAAACCGTTGGGAAGCTGCCTAAAGGAAAGAGGCTTTGGCATGACACTGCATCAACCCATGGACCTGCTAGCTTCAGGGTCGTGCTAAGGCCAGGCTGTTGTGAGCAGGAGCTGCCCAAACTTGTGTTCCAGGTACTGGGGGGATGGAGGGAGCATGCACCTGTAGAGGTGGTCATCCTAAAGTCATGTCCAAACCCTGGAAGGGCTGGGATAAGGACTCCACCCACTCGTGGTCACTGTGTCGTTCTCCTGGGTGCTGACAGAGGCTGAAGCTGGGGTAGCATGAGGGCTTGTCTAGTTCATGCCCAAATGTGGGTGCCTCATGTTGTGGGAGGACCCTGCAAAGCCTGAGCAGATGTCAGGGCATGCCCAGTACCCCCCTGCACAAGGAGTGCTCAAAGCAGTCACGGTTCTGATGCAAAGCCCAGACAAACCCTCCAGCTGAGACCATGTGTAGGGCATGGCTGGGGAGCCTGGGTATCACCATGGGAGAGTGGATGCGACCAGGAGCAGGAACAAGGGATGGCACAGGGGAAAGTTCAGTTGCCTTTGTGGGAAAAAACAAGTAGCTCAATGCTGGAGCCAGCATCTCAAAGAGTGCAAGAGAAACATTGTCCCCTTGAAAAACCCAGCAAGTCAGCAGCTGCCCCAGGAAGGGCACAGGGAGATGGCACCAGGCAGGGGCTCTCCCATTGGGAGATTCATTTCTGTCCATATGGTGGTGCTCCTGGGGCACCTGGTGCTGGGGAAGGCTGGGCAGCCCAGTTTGTTGTGTGCTGTGGGGTAGCAACTGTGGGTCAGCAAGCCCAGGGGGTGACTCACAAGGCTCACCCCAAGGCACACAGGCAGGGGTGCCTGCCCTCCAGCCCAGCAGCCTGCCCTTACAGGCTCTAGCCTTGCAGTGTGGGTGCTGGTCAGGGCAGTGAAAGAGGAGAGACCATTGTTGCATGAAACCACCCAGGGTGTGTGGCTTGAGGGACTTGGGACTGGGACCCCCTCAAGCAAGGGTACAGCCACAGGGGCTGATGGGAGGGGTCCTTCCTGAGCACCTCTGAAGAAGTCCCATGAAAATCTGGAGGTGCACTGCCCTTGTGCATGGACAGGAAGGGGATGGAAGGCAGGTGTCCATCCCTCTGGGCCCCCTCAGACCCACAGCTGGAGCAGAGCACATTTCAGCTGGGATGATTTTCTCCCTTGCTTTCTCTTCCATCTTCCAACTGCTCTCAGCCATGCCCATGGAGAGCCAACAGGCACCAGGGAAGCTGGCTTTTTTTGCCCCCATCCCCAGAGTGCCTGTGTTCCTGCAAGCACAGCCCAACTGCAAACCGGCTTGGCTGAAATCCTGCCCTGAACCTGCCTGGGGCTCCTCAGGCATTAAGTTTGCCTGCTCTGTATCTCTGCAGCCTCTGGGCTGGCCCAGGAGCCCCAGGCAGTCCCTACATGTCCTGATCAGAGAGAAATCACTGTTGCACAAGGAGCTGAGCAAGAAATGTGTAAAGAATAGGGGAGGAGGAAGAAAGAGAACTTACAGAGCTGGTGGGAGCAAGGAGAACCTACTCCCTGCAGCTTGCACTAATGAAGGTGAGAGCAGCACACGAGTGACATATCTTCCATTGGCACTAACCACAGCCTGCTCCCTTTTGCCATGGAAAGGTCTGTGTCTCCAGTGAGTTCTCTGGGGACATCCTAACACAATGAGGATGCTCTTTCTCAGGCTATGACGTCACTATCAGGATGTCAGTGCTTGTACATCATACCTGAATCTTTTTCCATAGATGCAACCATCTGCCAGGATCCCAGTGGGCACAGTTACCACCCATGAGTGGCCAGGCCCGGCTTCTTGCCTGGACTGGGACTGTGCCTCTTGAGATCCAGCCCAGCTACAGTCCACCACACCACTCTCACGAATTAGGTTGTCAGTGGGGGGAAAAGCTGGCTTAAACAGGCAATCTCAGTATCCCACGCCACCACATGGATAATGTACTCAGGGTGGGATGGGGAAGTTATAAAGACATTTCTTTCTTGCCCAGTGATGCACACACTTTGGTGTGCCACCAAAGTCCCTATGCATCAGTGACAGTAAGGAACAGCTCTATCAATGCCACCTGGGGCTTCTAGGAACTCTGGCACAACACAGAGCTACTCCCAAGAACCCCTTCTCACCAATAGCAAAACCCACAGATACCAGTGCTACCCAGACCTGGGAGAGGGAACCAGTACCAGGAGCAGGCACATGGGTGGATGCCTGTCATAAATGCCCTGACTCCTCTGCCCCACACAGGAAGGGCTCCCTGAGATGATCTCAGCCAGGGGCCAAAACACCAAACTCTGAGGGAAGCAGTGCATGAATCACCCAGCTGCCCTGCTCCTATGCCCTGTCCTGGGAAGCCTAGTATGTCCATTTGGTGCTGCTGGTGGTATTACCCACCCACCAGCTCTTCCCAGCTCACTGGCTCCAGAGTGAAGCAGAGTGTGAGCTGGTGATCCCCCTGAAGCCACTCCACTGCCCAGTGCATTTGCCATGCATCAGGCAGCTGAGTTATTATTTTTAAAATAAAGGTTCCCTTTCTTCTTCTTTTGTAAAAGAAGAAAAACCAAGTTTGACCCCTTGCCCTCCTCTGCCAAATCCTGCTAATCTCCCTCAGTCACTGCTGCCTGTGCACACATGGCACCAGCAGGACCCAGACTCCACAGTGAGATGCAGTTCTGAGCACCTGGGGCAAGGGGCACTGGTGCCTCAGCACCCGTTGTTGGTGCTTTCTGCCTGCCCCTAAAATGAAGGCAAAATGAGCTTCTGCTTCACCTCTACCTGCTCCAGTCATGGGCAGATGTTCTCAAAGCTGGAGCACAGGGCATGAACTTGGAGATATTGAGGAGGATGGGGCAGAGAAAGCATGGACAGCTCTATGTGTGTCTGAGAATTAGCCAGAGAAAAACAGCAGGTCTCAGGCAGCAGGAGGACATATGCCCTGCAATGGCACTACTACCCTGAGGTAGGTGGCAGGGAGCATGAAGACCCTCCACAAGCACCCTGCCTTGGCCAGGGCTTGCCCTACCTCACTGTCCCCTCTTCTAGCAAAAATCCAAGACAAGCCCCTCTCAGACCCATGTTAAACTCTTGCCTGGCAATAAACACAGCGCTTGGGCTCCAGGGACAAACTTTCATTTGATGTACAACTGATTGTAACAGCACCATTTATACTCACAAAGGCCCCCACTGCAGCCCTGGAGCCAGGGTTAGCAAAGGGAATGGAGATGTGGAATAAATCACTGGTGGGCAGGCAGAGGACTGTGAGGGAAAAGGCTTATGGAAAGCTTTATTTTAGGGGTCAAAAGAGTGTGACAATGTGGAGACGAATAGCCTCAGATAATGAATGATAGCCTGGACGGCACGCCGGGGAGCTGGAATCTAAGCACTTAAAACCGGATAAAGACAGGCTGGGTGAAATTCTTAATAGATTTAAATAGTTCATGTTTCGACAGATACCTGGGCTTTCCAAGGCTGGGTCCCAGTTCTGCGCCTGTAATGAATCCCCCACCCCCTCTGGTATCCTGCAAGGCACCGTCTCTGCCTTTGATGAGGGCACCATTACAAATAGGGGTTTTGTCCCTGCTGTGTCCAGGCCACCATTCAGGGGGGACACTGTAGGAACCCTAAGGCTTTTAATTAAATTTGACTTATTGGAGGGGTCTGGAAGCCACTAAGCCCCCTTGTCCACCCCTCAGGCATACAAGCCTTCCAGGCTGTGGGCTGGGGGGTGTGGGGAGGCAAAGTGCAACTCTCACCACAGGACCTGTATGCTGGGGATCCTCCAGCCTGCTGCTCCCAACACACTTGTGTGCCCAAACCCTGACAGTATGTGGGTGCCCCAGTCTGTATCAGAACCGGCAGTGAGCAGCAATTCCCACCCAAGCGGCACCTGGGTGTAGGGGACTATGTTGTCCCCCAGCTGGGGGGGACCACCCCCGGAGATCGAGGTACCCTGTGCACCCTTCTGCTTACCCACCCCCGGGATGTCCTACTCACCACCAGAGCCCGATGATGTTAGCAGGGCAGAGGAGGATGAAGAAGAGCCCCAGCTGGGTCCGGGAGGAAGGCAGCATCCTGCCAGGACTGAGAAAAGCGTCGAACTCGCTCCACGCCGCTCGCCGGGAGCCGAGCACCCCCGAGGTCCAGCCGGGGCCCCGGCGGGTGGGTGCCCGCTGTGTCCCTCCGCCGGGCCGGGCCGGGCGGGCAACGCGGCCGGCGGAGCCGTCCGGGCCGGGCCGGGCTAGGCTGGGCGGGGCAGGCACCTCCGGCGGCTGGAGCGCGGCGCGGAGGCTGCTCCAGAGAAGGAGGAGGAGGAGGGACGGGGCTGCGAAAGCATCTGCTCCGGCAGGGAAACCGGAGCCCGGGGGGACGGACAGGGCGGGCCGGGCGGGGGGACTCCCGGGTGCCAGGCTCCGTTCCCAGCGCAGAGCCACGGACACGATGTGGGCACGGGCACCCTCCGGTAGGAGACGGTGGCCGCAGCCTGTCCGGTCCCGCGTCCCGCCGCAGCGTTTGAATGTGCAGCCTTTTTTGCGGATCTGGCTGGCACAGCCCTACCTCCGAAGCCCCGGGACCTGCTGCGGACCTGCTTGGCACGGACCTGCCCGGCTTCACTCGGGGTCCTGCCGCAGCCCTGTCAAACCCGACTTGGCCTCGAGGTGTCCCCGACATCTTCCTGTCACACTCTAGCCGGACCCTGACACCCCTGGTATGGCCTTGCCCAAGCTTGGCATCCCTGTATTGCCCTCAGCATAGCCCTGCCTGGCCCCTGTCCCTGGACTGGGCTCGCCTGACACAACCCTGATTCCATGACCCTGCCTGTCCTCAGACCAGTATGTCCTGCTTGGGGAAGCTGGAGGAGTGACCCCTCACAAGCATCTCCCAACACTTAGCTCCAACACTCTGGAGAGACACGCCTGGGATAGAGGGATGCGCAGGAGAATGATCAAGCCAGCCCCAGGAGCAAGGAGACCAGGAGAAGAGTAAGGTGATGGACATCTTTTAGGGTGATTTCATTTTAGGTGCAGCAAGGACCCAGAACAGAGACAGTCCAGATCATAACAGGAGGAAGCTGATGTGCCCAGAAGGTAGCAGGGGGCCACACAAGGGCTGGGCAGCTGGGGTCAGGAGGAGCCCATAGCCTGCCACACCAATTCTCCCCACAGAGGAGCCTCAGGTGTGGTTTTCCAGTGTTCAGTCCAGTGCTCTGCATGTCTGATTCCTCTTGTACCAGTCATGGCTCCTAGCAGAGGTTGGGGATGCAGCTCCCAGCCCTGCAGCATCTGGGCCATGGTTCCTGGGACAGCTACCCTGGGGGAGTCTCATCTGATCTCTGCACCCACCTCCACTGAGAAACCAGCCAGCCCATTGGGTTACCCCAAAGGAAAAGGAGGTGTCTTCCACCCGTGATGGGCAAAGCGGAGTACCCTTGCTGCTGGTGAGATCACCCCTCCATCCAGCAGCTCTTTGTGCTCTGTCCCCCTTCATGGCCTCCCATACCCTGCCCATATTAAGCCCCTGGCTTGCCCATCACTGTTCCCCTTGCCTTGATCACCAGCGGTTTCACCCCTTCACATGGGCATGTCTGCTCCCTGCTAACAGCATTTGGTGGTGAATGACTCAGGCTTTATCTGCAGTTTGGCACAATTCTCTCCCTCCTGGGCACAGGAGGTAAAGACTCCCACCACCTCTGGAGGTTCCACACCTGGTCTTTCTCTGCCCTCCCACACAGGAAATGGGCTCCTGTTCTGCACCCTTGGCATGGTGACTAGGACTGAATTGCCCTGGCCACAGTATGGGGACTCAGGGACTCGGGGACTTTTCCTAAGCTGGGCACTGCATCTGGGCTGCTGCACTACGCCCTGTCTCTTTTCCTTTTGCCTTCACCGACCAGCCTCCATCCTAGCTGTCCTACAGGGACCCCATCACCTCTAATCCAAGGGGATAGTCCACAACCAGTAGCTCTTGGAGGGGGGACATCCCTGCTAAAGCTGGGCGAGGCTGACACTGTACCCAGGGGCCCAGCCCCTGCCGGCAGAGCTCACTGCAGCGCACGACTCATCTGCCGGCGTCTTGAAAGTGCCTGTTGTCCCTCCGCCCCTAGCGCCTGGCCTCCTCGCAAAGGCAGCGCGGGGCAGGTGAGAAGCCTTTATCTGATTTCCTAAGGGCAGAAAAATCCCTTTGATTTTGCCCCGAAGAGGGGAGCGGGAGGGGGGGTGCCGTCTCGGCGAGCAGGTGCGGCTGGTGCTCAGAAACTCGCCTTATCATGTCAGCTCTGCGTGAGGCTGGAGGGGGCCAGGGGGAGTGTCATGTCCTCAGCACACTTATGGGAACTGGCCCCACTGCCTGGGTCTTGTGGCAAAGCCCTCTTGGAAGGGCTGGTGGGGCAGAGTGGACAAAGGTGGGCTCCTTGCTTTGTGTGTGGATCAGAGGAGCTGGGATAGGGTGTATGCCAGGAGTTTGCCCCTGTTTCACAGCTTTTCTCACAGCTGCATAAAAATTCTCCTTTAGCAAGGGGAAACTAAGGCACAGAAATGCTGAGACCTGCTTAAGCATGTGGGGAGTAGTTGCCAGTTCGCTCAGCCCCAGTAATTTTCTTGCTGCCTCCCCTTCTGCAACAAGATCCAAAGGCATACCTACTTCAGGGGACAAGGTGACAGTGGTCTTACTAATCCAGGGTGACAGGGATGCCACCACCACTCTGAAGCAGCCTCCATCATCGCAGCTGCTCCTTTGTCTCTGTCTTTCCTCGCCTCTCACAGCTCACCCCCCCACCGCCCCCACTTTTGTGTTATTACAAATTATAAAACAATTTTTTCCTGCCGTCCCGCATTCTTCTGCCTCCTGCAAGAATTTTAATGTATTTATTTTTGCTATCAGGGGAAAGCGCCGTGTTCCTCGGCCACCCCCAGGCAGCCCCGGCCCCGCTTGGCCACTGATGGAAATTAATGATGGAGGATGCAGGGGGAGAGCAGACACCCCTGTACCCCTTCACCAGAGAGGTGGGGGGACAAGTGCCCCCCCCGAGCCAGCCATCTTTTTCCCAGTGGCAAGGTCTGCAGAGGATAGAGAAATCAGCTGTGCTAGGAGTGATGGGACAGAGGGGCAGGTCCCCCAGAGAAGCTGTTGGTTATGGCCTGGGGAGGGGACAGTTATTGGGTGGCTGGGCAAGGCCAAGAGGTGCTTTGAGGTCCAGTTTTGAGGGTGCTGTGTTGGAGAATTGTCCCCGTAAAGCAGCATGACTTTGAAGTCCTCTTGAGGAAGAGGAGACCTCCCCCGGACTCCAGCCCACTCTGCCCCTACATTCCCAGTGATCCCCAGCCTGCTTGTGAGACAAAGCATCCCCTGAGTGGCCCATCCTGCACCCCCCACTGAACTCCCTCTGCCTCTAGGCTGGTGCCCTGATTCTGTGCAACCATGCAGCCCCAAGGGCATGGATGGTGTGCCCAGCTCCAACAGCCCTCCTATTCTGCAGCCACAAGGTTGGGGAGGGCTCTGGCTGCTGGGAGGGAGCGGACAGGGGAGGAAGTAATGGGCCTTTCCCGCTGTGGGGAAAGTGTGGCGATTTCCAACCCAAACACCCCGGCGCTCAGCGGCCGCATACTTTCCCAGCATCCCTCCCCTCCTTTATTCCTGAGGACATTGGCAATCAAACCCACGTTGGCCTCATCTCCTGCTCCTGCAGTGAGGTCATCGAGCTGTGTTTGTGACATCCCAGCATTTCCATGGCAGCGCGCTGTGATGTCATAAGCCCAGGTTGCGACCTCACGGCAGGAGGAGAATGATCTTATTAAAACAACATGGTCCCCATCCATGGCTGCTCACAGCTGGGGGACTCCAGTGCGGGGTAGCAGCCAGCAGACAGGCCTGTGGCAATCAGGGGGATGATAAGGATGGTGTCCTCCCTGAGGTAATGTCACCAGTGGGAGATGGTGATGACACAGGGCATGATCCAGTGCTCAAAGTGGAGGGTGGCCCTGGGGGCTGAGCTCCCATCTGATGCAAACACACAAGCCACAAGGTGCTGAAGTGACAGTGAATTTGGGGACAGCCACCATAGAACTTAGGGTCTTCAGGGTCCCCCAGGCCTGGCCACAGTGCTGCCCACCTCTGGGACCAAGTGTCTGGGGCCTTATCGGGGTGCAGAGCCCTTTCATGTCAGGCTGGCGGGCAGCAAGCGGAGCTGATGAGGACCTGTCCCCAGATCAGAGCTGCCCGGTGCTGACAGTTACTGTGGGGCCCATTCTTAAATTAGACAAGTCCCCCTCCCCCTGGGGAGCACTCCTGGCCCTGCCCCATGGCTGGACATGGCCTGGGACATCACAGCCCACAGTACTTTGGGTGGCCCACACACACATGTGCATACACGTGTCAGTATACACCATAACCTCAGGGAGGGCTGGTCATCCCTTAGGCACTGACAGGCAGAAGATGGACGGATAGATAGATGGAGGGGTGAATGGGAGAATGGACAGACAGATGGGTAGGATGGACAGGTAGGTGTGGGGCTGGGTGGGAAGAGTAATGTATGCATTTGTCGATGGAGGGATGGATGGATGGATGGATGGATGGATGGATGGATGGATGGATGGATGGATGGATATACAGACAGCGCAGCAGATGGATAGAGAGATGGCTGAGAGAAAGCTGCTTGAAAGTGTGGATGGATGGATGGATGGATGGATGGATGGATGGATGGATGGATGGACAGACAGGAGAAAGGATGGCCCTAGCAGCACTCTTTAGTGAGCCTGTGTAGCTCTGGACATTGCTGCTCTTTCCAAACAACCTAAGTTTCACACAGCATCTGTCTTGGGAGAGAAGGGAACATCCATATCCCAAGGGGAGAAAATTTGCCTTCCTCTCTGCACAACAATTTGAGGGCCCGACCTTGTGCTGCTGCAGCAGTGCACCCTCACTGCTAGCACAGAATCCACTCTCCACTGCCCAAAGGGGAAACTGAGGCCAAGGAAACTGGCTTCAAGAGCAACAAAGCTGAAACCACCCCTCTTCAGGGAGGCATGGCTCTGTGTCCAGTCCCACTCATTCCAGCTCCCCACACGTCCATCTGTCCATCCATGGGAAGGACACGCATATCTGGGCTGCAAGCAATGCCGCTGTCCTTGGGCCCCTGCGAGCTGTAAACATGATGTCATGTGGCAGCATACACAGCCTGCTCTGTGCACGGGTCCCCAAATGGGCTTCACAAGTTCTGCGTGGGAGGCATCGACCATGGCCCACAGCCAAGGCAACTGCAGTCAGGAGATAAAATCAGGTTTGCTTTAGGCTGGAGCAAACAGCCTTTTGCAGGAGGAGTAAGGGACAGGGAGAGCAGATGGAAAGAGGAGACACTTCCCTGTCTTGGAGAATTTGGCAGGGAGCAGAGGTGATGTGGGAAACTCCAGGAAAGTCCGGCACTGGTCTTGCGGGTCTCAGGTCGGCTCCCTTTGCTCCTACTTGACTTAGAATAACTCCGTAGGCACTTGAAGTCACTAATCAGCCAGGACCACTTGAGAGCAGCCTGGGGCTGCCTCCCATCTCCTGTGATAACAGCATGCCAGCCCCGGGTTCTCTCCGGCATCCCACTCTCACATCCTCGGGGAAAGGTCCTGGCCCACCAGGGTCCCATGGGGCACAAAGCAGGGGGAGCCTGGATCAGAACCTTCTGCCAGGTGCTGAGCACTCCATGGTGGTCGTGGGGGACACACCATCATGCTGGTTGATATGCCTCTTGTTTCAAAACTTTTGTGCTGTCTCCAAGCCCCTGCCCAGGTCTGAGGAGTCAGAGGGAAATGAGGGGAAAGGGACCCTTGGGAGAGGGCCAAGAGGGTCTAACTTGAACTCTCTGTGCCGGAGAAGAGCAGCTGTCTTCAGACCTGGGATCTGTCCACATTCCTCTTGATCTCCCCATGTCCCCCATTGCAGCCCCACTGGCCCCAGCATGGCTCATGACTCAGGCAGTGACAGTGTGGTGACACACAGTTGACACAACAGTCTATCTCCAGTTCAGTGCTTTGAGCTGTTTATAGTCCTCAGGACCCAGGATCAGCCTTCTCACAGCTGGGCTTTCCTGGGGATGAGTCAAGGGATGCCCTCCCCTGGGACACCCCACTTCCTCCCCCCATCTGTGGGAGAGCAAATTGGGGTCAGTGAGTGCAGCTCTGGGAAAGATTTCCAGCTCCTGGGTGACACTGCACAAGTCACATAAAGAAGCTGTCCCTCCCTTTGACGAGGACCAGCAGCCAGGACTCTCCATAAGCAGTGTGTGGTGGATAGTTAAGGGAGAGAGAGGCAGGGGGTCCCACAGTGCCTGTATCTGCACCCACAGGTCACACCATTGAGATGAGGTCGGACCTGACAATGGGTCTGTGGGATTAGTAGCCACAGCATCCCTGGGGCAAAGTGACACACAGGATGTGACCTGCCACCCCCAGCTCCACATGCCCATGGCCAAAGACAGCATTTGCTCTCCTGCCTCTGCTGTGCTTGTCGCCAAGCTGGTCTGGCCCCGCACTGGGGGACCTCCCGGGAGCTGGCCGTGTCCCCGGCTCCACACGGCGTCCTCCGGCCGGGGATGTGTCACGGCCTAGCCTGTTCCCTTCGGAAGTCCCCGCCGGCGACTCTGAAAGCGGCTGATTTACTCAACCCTCCCGGCCCCCTTCCAGCACGGCCTCCCCCACAGCCCTGGCAGTGGCCCCGGCGGAGCCCCCGGCTGGTCCCCGCCGCCGCTCCCGCCGTCCAAGGACGGGGAGCACAGCCTAGTGGCAGCAGCGAGAAATAGACGGGATAACAGTGCCCCTCCCTGTCCCCAGCAGATTGCGGGGCACCGGGGAGCAGCCTGGGGAGTCGTTGCGGTGTTACACCCTGCCCTTCCACAAGGCCGAGTGCGAGGCCCTGAACACAGGTCGCAATGACCCAGTTGCAGTTTTGTCTGAGGGATGGATGGATGGATGGATGGATGGATGGATGGATGGATGGATGGATGGAGAGCTGCCCTGCAGAGAAGGAGTCAGGGGCGCTGATGGATTAAAAATAGTAAATGAGCTGACAATGTGCATTTGCAGCCCACAAAGCAGATCACGTCTGAGACTGGAAAATAAGAAGCATGCCCAGCAGGGCAGGGAAGGTGGTTGCTCCTGCTCCCCTCCACACCTGTGAGAACCCACCTGGAGCAGAGCAGCTCTGGGGTCCTCAAGACCCCAAGAGAAGGGGTGAACCTGTTGGAACGGGTTCAGATGAGCCAGACAAGGCTACAAAATGATCAGGGGGCTGAAGCACCTCTCCAATGAAGACAGGCTGAAAGATTTTTGTTTTTCAAACTACAGAAGGCTCAGGAACATCTTATTGCAACCTTTCAATATATAAACGGGCTCATAAGAAAGATGGAGAAAGACCTCTTACCAGGCACTCTAGTTTTCACTCTTTTTGCGAGAGGCAATTGTTTTAAACTGAAAGAGGTCGCAGGGTTCCACTGCCCCGCAAGTGGAAGCACAATTACACCAGGCTGGGAGAGGCCAAGGCATCATCTGCCAGGGGTAGTGAGAGCTACAGGTCTCATTTTCCCAAGCTGGGAAGCTGACAGAAGTCCTCGGGCCGGGGTTCTCCTGCCGCTCCGGCTCTGAACCCGGCCGGGGCAGGGCTAGCGGCTGAGCTGGCTGTGAGCAACCATGAGATGGCAGCAGGTGCTCGTTCTTGGCGGTCCCAGCCTGGGGTGCCTCAGGGGTGTCTACAGGTACGGGGATGCCCGTGTCCTGCACCCCAGTCCCGGCCCTGCTGGCAGGGGGCACACGAAGCATCAGCCGGGAGCTTTGTCCAGCGTGGGACACTCCCAGTCCCGTGGTGAGAGAGGACCGAGGGCAAGAACAGCCACTCACGGGGTTGTCAGGTACCTGCCAAGCCTCACGCAACCTCCCTGTGGGGACCTTGTACCCAATGCCCGATAAGTGGGTTAATGATCAGCACTGATGACCCAGAGACGTGGTGCCGGACACCCCTGGAGTGACATCTGGACAGAGTACTGCCTTACTGTCCCAAGCTGGCCAGACCCTACATGTCCTGCATGCATAGTCCCAGACATCCCAGAAGGGTCCGGCTCATGGCCTGACAACTTGGTCTGCAGCAGCTTGAGGCAGAAGCTGGTGCCATTCTGTCTCTGGCACACAAACATACCAAGTCTCCCTTCTGTTTGTTGCCAGCAGTCACAGTGGGCTTACCAAGGTCTCCCCATCTGTGGGACTGGCTGGCAGCGCCTGGAGGAAATGTTGAGAAAAAGCCTGGGACAGTTTGGACCCAGCTACCCACGGCACCATCCTGCACTGCTGGGGGACAAGGCAGACACAGGGGAGTGACAGGCAGGGGACAGAAGCAGGGCAGGAGGGCTCAGTCCAGGAGGGCAAGCAGACCTGAAGAACAGGCCCAGTGGTGAACCTGGAGCTGACCAAAGTATGCAGGATCTGGGATGTGGCACCCAGTGCCAGAGTGCAGTGTCAGTGCTGGCACATGTTGTGCCCTGGCTGGTGCTGTGCCAGTCCTTGTGCCCGTGCCTGGCATGCGATGCCTAACACCCACTGCCTGTGTGCAATGCCCCGGATACAGCACCTGGTGTCACAAGCTCCATTGTGCCAGGGTGCTGTACCTGCCGTGCCAGTGCTGGCTGCCAGCTGCCCTGTTTATAGCTCCATCATGCACAACACATGGCACCCAGTACCTGGTACATGGCACTGGGTACCATTGATGCCAATTCTAGTACCTAGCATCCGGTGCCTGGTCTGTGATGCTGCTGAGCAGTCACCAATGTCCAGTATTTGGTGTATGGCTGTACCGAGTACATAGCACACTGCAGCCGGTCTCCACGGCCCGGTAGAAGGTGTGCCGCAGCCGGCACAAGGCGCACGGTATGAACTGCCCGGTCCCCGCTGAGCAGCAGCCAGTAACCCCCATCCAGAGCGCAAAAGCGGGACCACTACCCTTTGCGCAACGCACCGGGTGCGCGATTCTCTATTGCCGGTGCGCCGTACCCAGT
>VXBI01000290.1:136439-147572 GCA_013397375.1 Toxostoma redivivum | reverse complement strand
CCTGTACGGGCGCGTCGGTGCGGGGGAGGGTCGGGAGGGGTGCGTGGGATGGAAGGGCTTCTGAGGGGGCTGCAGGGAGGGTGCTATACCCGCGGGTTTTGCAAAGGAGGGAGTGGGTGCGGGCTGGGGACAAGGGGAGATGGGCTCCAGGGAGGGGGTTAGCGGCCGACGAGCGACGGCAGGGAGTTGAGCGGGGGCGGCAGAGCAGGGCAGCAGAGGGGCTGGGCGGTGGGGGACACGCAGCACCGTAGGGTGATGCCGGGGCCAGCAAAACAGAGTGGCCTCGGGAGTGTCCAGCCAGCCCAAGGCTGCTCCAGCATCCCCGAGCCGGCCAGGCAGCTGAGGGCAAAGGTTTGGGGGCATCTCACAGGGTCCTGGCATCCCCGGGCTCTCGGCTGTGACAGCTGGAGGGAGCAGCGGTTTTGAGTGCAGGTGACCGGGCAGGTTTTTGGGCACATGATACCAAGGCTGGGGAGGGGTAGGCAGAGATATTTGTTCTCTTCTGTCAACACTTCCTCATACGTCGGATGAAGCAAGCAATGGGCTTGGCTGGCTGCAAGCCACGCGGCATCTTCCAGCACCCTGGAGCTCTGACCAGCCCGAGAAGTGTGCGGGATCAGGCTTCCCTGGCATCTCAGAGCACCAGGCACTGCTGTTTGGTGAAGGGGCTGTCACAGGACAGTGGGATTTCGGGGTGTAGGCACTGGAGCTCCCTTCTGCAGGAGGGATCCTGCCCTTGGGACTCGGAGCACAGCCTGGCTTTGCAGAAAGATGTCCACATGCTCTGGAGGTGCCTTTCCCCATATTCAGGCAGCTCTAGCTTCTCACAGCCCAGCTCTCCAAGGCCTGCACTGTCTCAGGTCCTGGCTGCCAGCAGTTGCTGGTGGGCAGGCTTCAAGCCGGAGCACAGCTGCCCCATGCCCATGAGCTGCCTGCAGTACCGGGGCGGCTGTCCCTCCCCCTCCTCCTGCCACCATGCTCGAGGAACGTCTCCCCGTGGTGACGAATCCAGCTGAATCCAGGCGCAGGCTGCGATGCAGACAGTCACCAAGGGAGATTGTACCACGTGCATCCCCGCAGCCACGGGGAATGGGGACCAGGGCTTCCCTGTGAAGTCCCTTGCATCTGCCCCATGCTTGGCCATGCTCTATCGGGGCTCTGGCAGTGCCTGGGTGGGATGGAATGTGACCTTTGGACATGGCCCTGTGCAGATCCACTTGCAAAGGAGTGCCCAGCTGCCCCCAAGGGATGCACTTGGAGGTCACAGTGCTCCCTGCCAGGGAAGCAGGCATGGCACCTGTGGCTGCAGACAAGGAGAGGCGAGCTGCAGCCAACAGGGCCCAGAGCAGGGCTGATGTTGGTGAACATCTGCTACCTGGCTTGTGAGCCTGTGGCCCCAGGGCCATGCCCTGGAGGTGACAGCCTGTTCTGGGAGCAGTCCAGTCATGCCCTTGTCTGGTACTGCTTCCCACTGCTGATTATTAACCACCTTTACTGGGTGGTGAGTTCAAGGACCTGCTCAGCAGCTGTTGTCCCCAGGTTAAGCAGAGCTGGGGCCATGCTGGAAGCAGCAGGACTTAGTCCTGCTGGTGGTTGCTGCAATGGTCCTGCATCTTGGCACAGTCCTGTGCTTGGCAGTTGTCTTTGTCCCTGCTGTCTCTTCTTGATCTTCCTTCCCCAAAAGACCCACCAGGCTCTCTGCATCTCTGGGGTGGGTGAAGGATGTGCCAGTCTGTGCTGGGAGGTCAGTGCCTCATGTACTTAGTGCTGGGAGAGAAAATAAGCCCGGAGACACCAGCCCAGGCCATCTGCAGAGCACTTCAAGGATGCTGCCAGCTTGGGGAGGTCAGAGGCAGGTGCTTGAGCTCAGGTGATGCTGAGGGGTCCATGGGATGGGTGCAGATAGGCACATTCAGGGCAGCATTGGAGCAGGGAGGATCTGACCCAGCTCATCCCATTAAGCCTGCCATGCTTTGTGCATCACAGGTGATGTCCCGACGCCTTTATGGACCTATCTGGAAGTCAACCTTTGGACATTATAGGAACATCAACATTGGGAGCCCCGTGGTGCTGGAGCAGCTGCTACGGCAGGAGGGCAAGTACCCCATGCGGAGCGACATGGCCCTGTGGAAGGAGCACCGGGACACCCGGCACTTGCCCTACGGACCCTTCACCGAGTGAGTCCTGCCCTGGCTGTGCTCTCTGGGGCAGCACACATCTCCTCCCCCTTCCTTAGATGTAGGGTCCAGGTGGCAGTTTGCATTACTTCCACTCCTGCAAGCTGCGTGTCCTCACCAAGTAGAAGGGCATGGCCACGGTGGGTGGAATGACCTCTGGGATGGTTCCAGCCTGGGGTGGGGAGTATACGCACAGGGACTGGGGAACTGCTGCCAGCCACTGCCCCCTGCCTGTCCATGTCCCCAGCGCTGAGTTTCGTCCCCGTGCAGGGAAGGGGAGCGCTGGTACCGCCTGCGGCAGGTCCTCAACAAGCGGCTGCTGAAACCCTCGGAGGCGCTGCTGTACGCAGATGCCATCGGGGAGGTGGTGTCGGACCTGATGGTGCGGCTGCGTGAGGAGCGGAGCCGCAGCCCCTCGGGGGTGCTGGTGGGGGACGTGGCCAACCTGCTCTATCGCTTTGCTCTGGAAGGTAGGGGTGCCCTCCCTGTTCTCCCCCTCACCCCTGCCCTGTCCCACTCTTCCCATTTCCTCGGAGGTCTGGATGCTGTTTGTACCCCACAGGCATCTCTTATATCCTCTTTGAGACCCGCATCGGGTGCCTCAAGCAGCAGGTCCCTGCTGAGACCCAGCGCTTCATTGACTCCATCAACCTCATGTTCAAGAACTCCATCTTTGCCACTGTTTTGCCCCGATGGAGCCGCAAGGTGCTGCCCTTCTGGGACCGTTACCTGAACAGCTGGGACACCATCTTCGCCTTTGGTGAGTGGTGATGATGGGGGTCCAGTGTGGTGTCTCTGGACTCCCTAAGGACCCTCAAAAGGAGGACAGTCCCTGGCCAAATGTCTTTTTGGGGGAGCCCTCACTCTGTCAGCTCTGGTTCCCACTCTCTGTCCTTGCAGGCAAGACACTGATTGACCGAAAGATGAAGGAGCTGGAGGGGCAGGTGGAGCATGGCAAGGAGGTGTCTGGCTACCTGAGCTACCTTCTGGCCAGTGGCAGACTCAGCCTGGATGAGGTCTATGGCAGCGTGGCCGAGTTGCTGCTTGCTGGTGTGGACACGGTGAGAGCCAGGCAGCTGCTGCTAGGGAATCCTCTGCTGAGCTCAGTGCCTGGGGGAACCCATGGGGCCATGCTCCACCCAACCCTTGCAAGCTCTAGCCTAGTTGCTGCAGGGCTGATGCCCCACAGGGACAAACCCTCAGGGATTGGTCAGTACAGACCCTGTCCTCTGCTCTGCGCCCTGCTCCCTACCTCTCTCTTCCCTGTGCTTGCTGCCCCTCACCCCTGACTTTTCTGCACACTGGAGCAGGAACTTTCTGGTGCCATACTGATGCTGTGCTTGGCACAAGGCTGCTCAGGTACTGGCCCCAATTCCTTCACTCCCCCTGGTGCTCCACTCCCCCAGACCTCCAACACGCTGTCCTGGGCTTTGTACCACCTCTCCCGGGACCCAGACATCCAGGAGACCCTGTACCAGGAGCTGAAAGCTGTTGTGCCTGCCGACCGGTTTCCTGCTGCTGAGGATATCCCCAAGTTGCCGATGCTTCGGGCCGTTATCAAGGAGACTCTAAGGTACACCCCAGCCTTGTCCCTGCCCTGAGGTCCTGGTCACCAGCCCCTTCTCTAGGGGGGATGCACCAAGCAGGCAGGATGCAAGACTGGATTTCAGTCCCTCTGGACTGCAAATATCCACCTCCTCCTCGGGGAGTTGCTGAGCCTTGTCCTGCTTGCGTCTCGCTCTCTCCGGGGTCTCCAGATGAGTCCTGCTCCCCCACTAACTCTCCCCCATCCCAGAGTCTATCCTGTGGTGCCCACCAATGCCAGGGTCTTCTATGAGAAGGACATTGTCATCGGAGACTACCTCTTCCCCAAGAATGTAAGTGGGTACCATGCTGTGGGGACCCCCACTGCACTCAGTGAGGCCAGGTGGGATCATTAAACCCCAGTTCCTGCCCCGCAGACCCTCTTTGTCCTGGCACACTATGCGATGTCCCATGATGAGACTTACTTCCCCGAGCCTGAGCGGTTCCTGCCCCAGCGCTGGCTCCGGGGACATGGCTCCCCTCACCACCCCTTCAGCTCCATCCCCTTCGGCTATGGGGTTCGTGCATGTGTCGGACGCCGCATCGCTGAGCTGGAGATGCACCTGGCTCTTGCCAGGGTAAGTAGGGATCCCCTCACTTCAAGTATCTTGCCATTAGCTGGGATGGGAGGTCCCAGGGAGTCCCCAAGGCACTGCCAACCCCTCTTCTTCCCACAGATGATCCAGGCATTTGAAGTGCGACCGGACCCCCGTGGTGTGGAAGTGAAATCTGTGTCCCGCATTGTCCTGGTGGCTGACAAGCCCATCAACCTGGAATTCATTGCTCGCCCAGGAGCCCCCTGACTGCACGTCCACCCCTACCCTGGGTGCCAAATGGAGATCCCCCTTACTGCCCCACAAGGAGGACAGGAAGGCAAACCCCTTCCCTGCCCAGCTTGGGCCAGGGGGCTCACAGCCCCACATTGGGAAAGATGGGGGGGATGAGAGATTGTCCCCAAATCACCCCTGGGGCACTAGTATCCCCTTACCCAAAATCAGCAGGAGGCTTGGGGAACTGCTGTGCCTTTGACACACTGCAGGGGGGTTGTGTCTCCCCCATCCCATGCCCAGCTGGGCTGCATCAGGAACCTGGCAGCTCTTTTGGGGCTGGGGGAAAGCAGGGAGGGGGCTTGCAGCCATCCGGTGTCTCCTTCATCCCATCCTTGTGTAGCTGCGTGTGGATCTGTGCCTGGAGCCAGGACATCTGGGTCCTGTCTGAACAGCTGACCTTGGCCTCAGAAGCTTCTCTGTGCCTCACTTTTCCCCTTGCCCTTAGGGGAGGGTTGAGTGCTGTCTGTGTTTGGGGTCTGCACCTTTCCCAAGGGACAGAGCCAGCCCTGGTCCTGGGAAAGCACAGTAATAGCACAGCATATTCCCCATGATGGGAGGCCTGTCACCACCCAGCACTGCTATTGTGTCCCTTGGAAGAACCAGCCAGCACAGGAGGGGTGTTTAGTTCCTGGGACTTTCCATTGTCAGTCATTACTGCACTGAGATACTGATATGGGGTCATGGGAATGGCAGGGCTCACTGCAGGCAAAGCAGGAGGAGAAAGATAGCTCAGCATCCCCTACCCCCAAGCCAGCACCATTGCAAGGCTCACAGCTGGCTGCAGCCACAGGCAGGGGATACACTGCCATTTGCCTAGGGTCCTCGAGGGATGGGGCATGGGATATTTTTAACTGAACCCCTCATATTTTCCTTCTTGGACTGAGGGAAGCAACAGGCAGAAACCTTGCTGGTACCAAAGCTTCTGTCCCTCAGTGTGTGTCCCTGAAGGGACCTGCACACCACCAAGACGATTAAGACTGCATGCCCTGTGTCCCCATCCCCTTGGTTCTACCCACATGGGCAGAGATGCTGCTCTGCTAGTGCCAAACTTGCTTGCAAGCCACCAGTACCCCTTCCCCAGCCTGGTTCTCTCCAGAGGAGTCATACCCAGCTTTATCCCAGAAAGGCAAGAGGCAGTTCTTGGATCAGGCTGCTTTGTTACAGCAAAGCTGAACAGACTAATAAATAAATATTTGCCCACCCTGTCCACCCCAAAATGTGCGCAGGGTCTCCATGCAAGTGTCCATCCTACTTCCAGCTCTGGCACAGGCTGTGCCTCTGCTAGAGAGCTCCAGCCCCGCGTGACCCTAAAATAAAAAAGCCTGTGTGTGCAGCTGAGCCTATGCTACCAGGCACTGGACACAGACAGTGGGACTGTGTTCACTGCGAGGGAGCCACAATAGAAATGCTCAAATCCATCAGCAGGAGGGCAGAGGGGTAGCCAGGTCCTCTGGGGCTCTATGGGTCTCTGCCCAGCTGCAGGCATGTTGCAGCCCGTCCAGCACAGTGCTCACTGAGCATCACTGTGTGCTCACTGGCAGGAAGCACCCCTGGGTCCCATTTTCAGTGGTTCTGCCTCTCCAAGACTGGCAGGATCTAGTCCTGGACTCAAGACGAGCCCAAGGACTGGGGTGAACAGGCATGTCCTCCCCACAGAGAGCCTTCAGGCCCAAGCCTTCTTCTCACAGGTCACACAAGAGATCCCCCAGTCAGACAAGACAGTGGCATTTCCCTGGTGTCTTCAGAGTGACAATCGATTGATGCCTGTGGGGCAAGAGAGCATGTAAGACCATAACCCCAAATCAGTGCTGGACTGGGCACCCTGTAATACAGCCCCTCCAACCATCCCAGTGGACAGTGGGGTCTTTCCTCTATTCTTGCTTGCAAGCCCTAGGCTAGGAGGGAGGGCAGCTTGGCTGGAGAGGGACATCTCAGTGGCCCCCTGCAGCTCCGGACGAAGCCACCCCTGTGGGCAACAGGGATGGGTGAGCAAAGGCACAGTGATGGGGGAAGAGGGGGAGGGGGGCAAGGGGGATATCCCATGTCCCATTCCCAGTCCCCTTCTGTACAGAGCAGCTGGGCACTGGTGGGGAAAGTGGTAGGCACAGTCCTGTCCCAACCCATTGCCCACCACCACCCCAAAAAGCATAATTTACCTTTGGGAAGCAGTTGGGAACTGGAGCCAGCTCCCCCCTCGTCATTTCACCCCTAAAGAGGTGCCGCAGTGGGTGCCAGGACCATGCCCACCCTTAGCCAGTGAGGAATCACCAGGCAGTGGGTGAGCAGAGCCAGCTGCAGGTGGCCAGGTAGTGTGGTTCCAGTGCCACCTGGGAGTGAGCCTTGACTCTGGAACAGACAGTTTTGGGGCTGCTGCAAGTGGAGGGGGTGGGGGCCAGCTGGGGCCCATGGGCTGGCCACATTTTGCTTTTGGCTGGTGGTGGGCAGCATCTCTGGGGTATGCGAGTGGGGGTTTGTCCACTCTGTGTCCCTTGGGAATGGCACTGGAGATGCTCAGGTCTTGGGGGAGAATTGAGGCAAGATCAAAAATAGGCTTTTGTTTTGGGGTGCATCACACCCCAAAACCCTCATCCAGCCCAAAGCTCAGGGACCTGCCAAACCTGCATTCCACACATCTGAATGAGGCTCTGGCAGAATGTCTCCATGGAAGGTACCCCCCATCCTTCCTCACAGTCACCAGGGATCCCCTGTAATCCTTGTGTACCCCTGGGACAAGCAGCATCTGGGTCCTGCTGTCCCCACCTGTGCACCCAGTGCAGCCAGATCTAGCCCCAGCCTCCTCCATCCCCCAGGACCACTTTGGATGGGGCAGAGGCAGGTGACCCAGCAGCAGGGAGAGGACAGGCAAACTGCCATGGGAGGGGGTGGCGCCTACCTGAAGTGGAGAGAAATTGAGGGTGCAAGTGGAGAAAGATGGAGCACCGTGGGCTAAGAGTTAAGAGCATCGATACCTGCAGGAGTGAGCACAAGGGCCTGCAGGATGTCAGAGAGGGAGACGATGCCCCGCGGGTAGCGGTTCTCATCCACCAGAACCAGGCGATGGACCTGTGGGTGCAGGCAGAACATCACAGGCAGGCTGGGCAGCTGGCAGCAGTGGCTGGCACAAGGCACCTCAGCCACTCACCTGCTCCTTGGCAATGCGATCAATTATGTCCTCCATAGGTTCATGGGGGTAGCAGGTGAGGACCCCCTCCAGACAGATACTGCGTTGCTGCAGTGCCTCCCTCACACTGATGTCCAGGTTGTTGTAGGTCTTCTGGGCTGCCAGGTGCTGTGATAGACGTGACCCCATTCAGCACCCCAAGGTGTCCTTGCACCCCATTGTGCCAATACAGAAGGGACACTGAGCCCAGGAGATGCACAGAGCAGACCTGCACTGGCACATGCATGACACTCCATGAGGGGTGGGTTTGCATGGGCACGGACAGGTATGAGCACTCCACCAGTGCATGCAAGGGGCCAAACTTGAGCCTGAGCATGCACACACACAGGTACTCACAATGACATCAAACCGCGAGTACAGGCCAACCACTTGCCCTGCAAAGAGAAACAGTGCAGGGGCTGCGGAAGGAGCCCTGGGGACCACCTGCCATGTTCCTCCTACACCCCAAGGGACAGCCCAAGGGGAAGGACAGAGGTTTTGGGTAGGGATGGTGCTGGAGCAGTGGGAAATGAGACATCACTTTTTCCCTCCCCTGGTACCAGAATCATTGATGACAGGCAAGGCAGAGACACGGCGATCCACAAAAATGTCCAAGGCAGTGTGGATTGGGGCAGTCTCAGGCACGACGGCCAGATCACGGAAGGTGCCAATGCACAGTTCCTGCACTGTTTTCTTCAGGAAGCGTGGCTTGGGGATGGTGGAACCCTTCAATGGGACAGGGCAGGGCTGGGCTGGCACCTGCATGTACCTTGACACCCTTGTCTGTGCCCCTACACACCAGCCATGAGTGTGCACAAGCAGCCCCAGCACTCACAAAGATGTGGAGAAACTTGAGGATGCGCTTGTGCGTCAGGATGTGCAGGACATTGCCCGAGACAGGCTCAATGACAGGCAGGCGGTGGATTTTGTGCTTGATCAGAGAGTAAACAGCATCGAAGAGGCTGTGGGTGATGCGGACATCATGGTGGGATAGGGGTGCGTTCCCACATGCACCCCCACTCCAAGGGCTATGCTCTCCTCCATTGGACAGGCTCTCACCTATTGCTCGGAGAGATGTGGACCAGTGGCTTGAGGGAGCCCTGCAGGTACACCTCTGCCAAGGAAGAGAGCTATGAGAGGAGGTCCTCCAGCCCTCTCCAGCAGCCCTACAATCCCAGAGCCCGCCTCCACAACACCTGCGACAACATCAGCCAAGCCACCCACGGGATTTTTACCTCTCCAGGTCTCAATCTTGTGCTCCTCCACCTCGTAGATCTGAACCTGAAGGCAGGGAAATGCCCTGATCACGGTGGTTGCATAGGGGACTCTGAGACACAAGCCCCCAACACTCAGGCACAGATTACATTTTGGAAGCTAAGCAGAGGAGTAGCAAGTGGATGCTGGTCTGGCCCAGAATCATCCCCTGGTCATTGTCTAGTGATTAAGAAGGACCAGGAGTGCTGGGGACAGCCGCTCCCTGCCCCATGCACGTCCTGATCCCCCAAGCCCTCCTCACAGCACTCACCAAAGGTGAGCGGTAGTAGCGGTGGAGGATGTTGATGAAGTCGGTGATGGTGAGCATCCCTGTGGAGATATGTGGGGCTGACAGCACTGCCTGTACCCTCTCTGACAGGCAGGGGAGGGGCCAGGCATTGCTTCTGGCACTCACCTACAAAGCTTTGCGTCTTGCTGTCCCAGAGAGGGGCAGCACGGACCCCGTTGGCCACCAGTGCCAAAAAGGCTTTCTTGATCTGCTGGCAGAGTGCAGAAGGGTTCAGAGGATCCCCAAGCCTGCTTCTTCACTGCCCATCCCTACTCATCCCCCAGGTTATCACCTCCAGGGAGACGTCAAAGACAACAAGCTTGCAGCTGGTGGGGATGGCATCGTAACAGCAGTGGCTCCTCAAGAAGTGCATATAGACCTCAGCATCAGGGTTCTGAAACTCAGTCTCTGGGCCCAGCCCCAGTATCTCATTTCCCAGTGTGAAGGTGACAGGTCTCCTGTATTCTTCTTCCTCCTCTTCCTCCCCCCTGGGGCATACAGCCTTTGGAAACCCTGCAAGCAAAATCACCCCAGCCCTAGCTAGTGAGCTGAGCTGCTGTCTCACCATCTTCCTGCCTGGGGGGAGCAGGGGATGCTCCCAACAGAGCCCCCCTGTTCCCCATTCCACAGGGGCAGCACATGACACTGCAGTTCTCCAGCTGGGGGAGGACTCCATCTAAGGAGAGGGGTATGGGCAGGGTGGACAGAGGACCAATGCAACTGTCACACGAGTAAGGCAGTCCCCCCTCCTACACAACTAGACTCTTCCTGCTACCCACCTTCTTCCTCAGGGCATGCAACAGCATCCAGCAGCGCCACCTGAGAGGGCAACACAGTGAGGAGGGGTCAGCAGGAGTCAACCCAGTATTTTCCCCATCTGTGGATTGTGCCTGCACCCATCCAGCTGCTCTGGCCCACCCAAGCCAGGCAGAGAGAACTGTCCTTTCAGGGTGGGGATGTGGGCACCCCCCACCAGCCCAAGACCCCCCAAAGCCTGCAGTCTCCATGGTGGCTCCAGTCCAGGACACCCAGCTTGTCCTCCTGCTCTGGGGAGACAGCAGAGGTCTCCAGAGCAGGTCAAGGCATGGATGGCAGGACCTCCTGCTTTCACTCTCTGCTGTTAGAGCACAGCATGTCCCACAGCTGATCTGCGCCCATCCTCTCCCAATCCCAAGATGTAAATTCCATTCTTGCTTCTTCCCGTGCCGAGAGCCTCGCCAACCCCATTGGCCCTTCCCGGGGACCAGATCCATCCCAGGAAACCTACATTAACAAAGCGCAGCCCGAGGAAGAAGGGAGTCCACAGGGCGGGACGGCTGACCCCGTTCCTCCAGTCCCCAGGGGACCCTACTATAACACAGCAGCATGTGCAGAGGGAAGAGCTACCCCCGCCACAAACCTGACTGACAGAGCTAAAGTTTACAGGCCACCCTAAAATAACAAAGGCACAAGGACAGGGACCACGCCCTAAGGAGCCTAGCGCCAACACCGAGAAGGAGGAGACCCTGCACCACCTGCCCCAGCCATTGCCAAGGGGCTTGCCACAGCTGGACAAGGACGTCCTTGTCCCCACGGCTGCATGTCTATGGGAAGGGGCCTGTCAGCCGCCCACATTCTCCCACCCCCGGGGTGGCCTGTCCCAAATCAAGGGTCTGTCGGGCCGCACTCCCCACCCAGCCGGACGGTACCTGGGACGCTGTGGGGCCACGGAGCCGCTCCATGCTATCTGCAGGGCAGCGCTGCTATTCTGGGCCCGCGGCTGGCGTGGCCCTGGCAGATAGAGTGTCAGAGAGCAATGCCAGCCATGCCCCCACCGCCAACGCCGCGGGGGGGGGGGGG
>VXBI01000290.1:63615-136433 GCA_013397375.1 Toxostoma redivivum | reverse complement strand
GCCCCCCGCGGGGGGGGGGGGGGGGGGGGGGGGACACGGCCGACACCATCGCGCAGCGCCCGCAGCCACCCCGCAGCCCCGGGCAAAAGTAGGTGGCCGCGGCCACGCGGACCCTGGGGACCCGAGGGAGGGAGCGGTGGAGGAATGGCTGGGGGCAGAGAGCAGAGGTAGACCCTGCTCCGTGGACCCCCGTCCTTCCTCCAAGAACGGTGCTCCGTCCAGCCTGCCCGGTGCTGCCCCACCCCGTCGCGGGTGGGGGGCACAGCGTTCCCCTCTCCACGGGGATGCTGGAGAACGGCTGGGTCCAGCCATGGGGTGGGTGGATGCGGACCCTTTGTCCTCGACGCTGCCCAGCCCTGCCCGTCCCTGCCCGGGGTCCTGCTGCAGCTCACTGTACGCGGTGACCCTGGTCCCACGGTAGGGGAAGCCTGACCTGTGGGGTAACTTCCTTCCTTGCCGCGGGGCCACCCCCTCCTGCTCGCCCTCTGCTCGCTCTCGGCTCAGTTTTCTATTTCTGGGAGGCTGTCGGGCTGGTCTGGGGCAGCTGCGGGTGAGCTACAGGGTTGGTGGCTACAGGGCTAAAGGGACAGGGCTCTTTTAGCAGGGGACAGCTGGATACTGGCCCATAGCGAGGTACAAGGCGTTTCCTGGTGCTGCCAAGCAGGACGAGGAGGGATGAGGCCAGGACCTCGGTGCTGGCTCACATGGTGGCCCAAATCCTGCAGTGGAGCAGGGGCCCATGGGGCCAGGCCCTTACAGCTGTGCTGTGCAGAACAGCCTGGCTCCAGCTTGGCCTTCGTGGGTGCTGGCAGCAGGGAAGGGAGCAGGCATCT
This sequence comes from Toxostoma redivivum, assembly GCA_013397375.1. Lineage (NCBI taxonomy): Eukaryota > Metazoa > Chordata > Aves > Passeriformes > Mimidae > Toxostoma > Toxostoma redivivum. The sequence continues at coordinate 135,600 of VXBI01000290.1, read as the reverse complement.
CCACTTTCGGAGGCTATTTTCAGGTGCTGGAGAGAAGCCGAGGAGAGATGAGATTGTCACCAAGGAGACCAGAGAAACAGGGCCCAGAGCTGGGAAATGGTAGGCTGCAAGGAGAGGCGAGGGAAGGTCTTTCTACCAGACCCAGGGCACATACATCAGCACCTCCTCTGATCCCCAAGAACCTACCTAAGCATCCAGCATTTACCTACCATACAGGGGGGACAGAACCCTGAAACAACAAGAGCCAGCTCTAGGCACCCAATCCTTCCTACCCCTCTTGTAAGGCTGGACTGCACTGTTCCCCTTGGTTAATGATGCACAGGATTGTCCCCAAGACATAAGGAAGACCCCAGACCAAGGCAGTTATGCTGGAAGCTAAGCAGGGGGGTATATTTACCTACCATAGAGCAGCAAGAATTACTTCCTCTGGGAAGGACAAAGAAAATTGGGGTGGGTAGCACAAACCCTCCCTGTACCAGAGCCCAGTAAAACATGGGAAGGGCTGAGCTTCCCACCAGACACAAAGAGGTCGGGGAAGGCAGATGAGAACAAGGAAAGCAATTGAGTGTTAAAGTTTAATAGAAATCCTTGAGAAACAAAGGGAAAATAGAGAGCAGACCCAGGAGAAGAGCACTAGCCTGCAGTCCGTGCACACATGCTGCAGGGCACACCAGAGAGTCAATGGCCTTGAGAAGGATGCTCCCTCCCCAGTACCCCTATTGCCCCCACAACAAACTGGAGCCACACTGGTACTTGTGGTCTCTCTTGAGCTGCAATGTGCAACCCTGAGGTCTCCTGCAGGGCCTGTTGCTGGGGGAGCACATTCAGAAAGGATAAAACTGGGCAGTTTTTCCTCCCAGGTGTGAGGACTGGGGACTTATCTCCAAGGGCCAGGCTGCAGCAGGGCAAAAGCAGACTCAGCTGCCAGCAAATCAGGACACAGACACAGGCAAGCAAGGCCTCAGCCTGTGATGACTGGGGACAAGAAGGGCAGGCTCAGCCAGCTCCCACGCAGCAAAGAAACCACCATGTCAGGCTTTAAGAACAGTCTAGGACAAAGGCCAGATAACCCCCACTTCCTCAGGCTTTGCCACTTGTTTTAGAAACTGAAGTCACACAGGTCTCCTCTTTGCCCAGGAAAACATCCGTCTCTACAACCAGCCCCAAAACAAGTGTGCAGTGCAAAGGTCTCCCACAGTCCTTGATCTACAGAGCCAGTTCCTGTCTCTTCCTTTGAGGTAGGTTGATGGGTCCCCAGGGAGGGACGGTGGCTGCTTGGTCACATCACCAGGGCAGTGTCAGAGAGGCAGCCAGCAGGTCTCTGGTTGGCTCCACCAGTGCACTTGTTGAGAGGTATGCTCTTAGTGGGGCTGGGCTCCAGGCATCTCGTGAGATCCTCACCAGCTGAAGGGAGGCATGTGCTGCAACAAAAAGGAGACCCTGAGCTTCTTACAGACAGTGAGAAAGGACCAAAAGGACCATGGAGCAATAATCACCTGCTGTATCATGACAGATGGACTCAGAGATAGGGCTGCCAGGCTCACCTACTCCATCTCCCATCCCAGGCAGCACCACTGACCCCAAAAGGTATCTCAGTACCAGTGGGACATGAGGGTCACAGCTTAGTCTCCCTGTCTGTGTGTAAACCCAACTCCACCCTGGCCTCAGTACGGGAACAGTGATGACCTTTCTTGCAGAACCAGAAACCAAGGGTGTGCCTCCCCTTCACTTTGGGTTACCCAAACTCCAGTCTTCCATCTCTGCAGGAAGCTGTCAGCAGCCCAGCTTTGCTTGGGGAAGCCAGGAGAGTTCAACAGACCTGAAGGCCTCACTGTTCCCCCAGCCAATGCTGCAGCTGAGAGTCTCTGCTCACTGTTAACCACAGTGTCCACAGAAGTGATACAAGTTCCAATGCAGGGAATATCTTGTCAGCATGTTCTCACCATGACAGCTCCAAGCATCACCTAATCTGGCTGTTCTGAGCTTCATTGTAAGCTGAGTGTACAGTGCCAAAGAGACATGCCCAGTTGCACAGATATCATGCCAGCCCCATCTGTTGGCTCTCCACAGAGCAGAGGCTTCAGAGCCTGCAAAACAACCTGCTCCTCTCCCCTTAAATAAAGCTGCTTTTCAGGCTTCCAGTTTTCTAAGAGGACACCAGTCCAAAAGTCACACTATGAACACCACGAATGTCATGGCCAGTGCAAACTCACCCCAATCTGCCCAGTTCCAGTTTGCTGAAGCTACTTGATTGAATGCTACTCTTCTGGAGGAAGAATGACTTTGGCAATGACCACTGTTGGAGGAGAGGAAGACAACAGAATGGCTATTTAAGTTGTGGCAAAAATCCCTCAAGCCTACTGTGCTTTGCCATAGGCTGCCCCAGAGAGCTTCAGCTAGAACTGCCTCACTGCTGTGCATTGTCACTGCCACCAGACTGTTCCCAGAATAGCAAACAGAGCAATCTTTGCTCTCTGCCTAATGAATCCCTCTGCTGAAAGTGGGAGTAGAACACCTCAAGGTTCAAAAGAGTGGGTTTCTTTCAGAGTAACATTCTGCTCTAAGGCACAGGAGTGACAGAGACGACTCCCTCACAGAGGGGAACAATGGGCAGGACAGGTGCCAAATATGTAGGGCTGTGCCCAGTGCACCCAAGGATATTCAGATGCAAAATACTTGCAGATCTGATATACTGCTCATGGCTTCATGTTTGTGGGAAATAGGGCAGCATGGGTTTTTCCAGACTCCTGAAGGCCTTGGCAAAGAGGGAAGAAGGCAAACAGGTAAGACAGGAGCCAGAGGAAACAGAACAAGCAGGATCTCTACCCAACTCTGTGCAGGTAAACAACCATCTCTGCCTACCTTACCCACAGTTATACGTACCATCTGGGCCAAATCCGTCCCTGCCCCAGTGTGGTAACCTTTGACACACCAGTTCTTCAGTAGCTCCAGACCTGGGAAGTGACAGAAGACAATAAGTGAGAATGAATAGTCAGGTTTACAAAGAGTTAAGCCTTCCCAGCTCAGGGCATGCAAATATGCTGCACTGACCACATAGCACATGCTATGCAATAACAACTTGAACACGTGCCTGAGTGCCAGCAAACACGGGGTAAACCAAGGGCGTTCACCCTTTGTACAAGCAAACATCAGTGCGTGGGCTGCTGCAGTGCTTGCCTTCCTCCCAGGGAGCCAAGACATTCCTTGCAGCAGGCTCAGCGGAACAGGGAAACTGGGGCAACACAGGATTTGCTGAATTAGACCAGATTGGCTGTCCCCCTGAGCCCAGTGCCTGCCAACAGCAGTACCTGATTTGGGCTGCACCGGTGAAAGTCCTCACCGTGCAAATGTAGAGCAGCTTTGTGTCATCAACCCCTTTCCCAGAGGAGGGTAGCTCAGGCAACCTCCTCCTTGCACAGCACTGATCAGCTGCAGCATCCCAATGCATCATCTCTTCCCTACAGGGATCCATCCAGAGCTCGACATGTCAGGGTTCCTCCCTGACAGAGGCAAGACTGGCACCAGTGAAGATCACTGCTGGTATGACTGGTAAGGACCGATCCTCTCACCACACACAAGACAAGGTGCTTCAGAGCACAGCAAGGTCATTTTGAAGCACAGCCATGTGTTCTGCACTGAACGCAGTTCAGGCTCTGCTTCCTCCAGGGCTTCCTGCTAGCTGTCCCCACTACAGCCAAGCACACTGCTCTTGGCCAACCCAGAAATATTGAGAAATCCAGGACTACTCCCATCCTGTTTTCTTATTTAAGAGCCTTAGGGTCATAGCAGAAGGCTAGGGTGACTTGAGAATTAAGAACCAGCAGAGCAATGGCTAGTCCATTGATGCTCTCCAGCTAGGATTACTATGATTTTCTTTAAGGTATCAGGAGGAATCCTTGCTGTCCAAAGCCTGTTCCTTGGTGACCTTTCAGCAAGTCCCAAATCCCTGTGAGAAAAACCCCACATATTGGGGATCAAGAGGAGCAGGGCGGTTCAGATGCCTTGTCCTGGGTCTGTGTAACAGCCTGGGCTTTACATCTTATTGGCTAGGGAAAGAGGAGTGCTGCATGGAACACAGGGGAATGGGAAGGGGATAGGGGGAGGGTGAGTTTTGCTCAGAGGAAAAGAGCAATGATGGGATAGGGCAAATCTGCTCGCTTGGCTTCTTTGGGAAACCTATAGCATTGAACCAGGACCCTTGCCTGAGCAGCAAAGTTCAGGGCAGCACTTCAGCGAGGACAACAGTATCTTTCTTCCAGCTGATGGAAGATCATCCAGCAAAGATATTAGCAAGGCAAAGGATGACACATGCTGACAACACAGCCAGAGAAGACTATGATGTTACCATCTCTCTGTGAAGGATTGTTACTGACCCCTTTGATACTTGCTTTAACACCAGAGAAAAGTGACAAAAGCATTTTTCTTCTTTCTCTCCTTGACAGCCAGGTGAGGAGCACACATACAGTCATTGCAGTGAAGGGCCAGCTCCTCCAGAAGCATCTCCATATAGATCAGATATTGGATGGAAAGCCCTAACCCACAGTCTCTTTTTATTTTCTCTAACCCTTCATGCTAGACCTCACTGTCTCTCTCACCCAAACAGCTTATATTGCTGCCCTGATAGAGACAACCCTGGGTGAGAAGGAACTGGTCCAGCCCAGCTATGCCCCATTAAAGGATAATTTTTCTTATTAAAATACAGAATTGTGTCCTGAAAGGATGGAAATGTTAGCCAGATTTCTAGTGTTTAAGAAAAAATTCCATTTGTATGCTGACTGTTTTTCATCAATTAGAAAGCTGCAGGAGACCAAGGAATAGGTGAAATTTTTCCTTCACAGATCACTAGTCAGGAGCAAAGCCTAGCAAATCCAGCTGTTTCTCCCACAAAAGAGAGCAGAGAAACACAGCAAGAAGCCAAAGCTACAGCTTGAAGGCCAGGTTTGAAAATCCCAGTCTGCCTCATGCCCAGAGCACCAAGAAGTGATGGTGCTGTGAGTACCAGAACAATCGTCACCTCTCATCAAGTCAGAATAAGCTTTTTGTGATATTTGAAGCAGTCTGGGAAGGTAACACATTTCCTAGTGGGTTAGTATGCATGCAGGCACCTCCCCCTCAACATGCATAGCTCAGAAGTCTCCCACAACTGCTGGCAGGCAGCCTGCCTGAGTCAGGTGGCTGTGCCAGGCTTCGGAGGGCAGTTACCTTTGTGTCTATTCAAGTAGTATTTGAGCTCCCACTGGGTCACTAGAATGTTAAAGTAACGAGGCTGCTCGAAGAAGCGCAGGTACCGCATGGAGATGTGGCTGGGGAACACCCGCTCAAACTGCCCACGCCGGGAATACTCATCCTCTGTCTCCACCAGGATGCGAACATCATCTGGAGTCAGGATGTCCAAGACAGAAGAATAAAAATCCTGCAGAAAAGAGCAACCCAAGGTCAGGGAGAAGCACGTCTCAAGCAGAGATCTCCATGTGTCTGAGATCTCTGGGACAAAGGCCACGTGGAAACTGTGAAAGGAATCTAGGCTCAATGGTGACACCAACACTGCACAGAACTGAAGAGAACACCAATTCTGCAGCCTAGCCTCTCTTAAATACACTGCCAGGAGGCACACAAAGCCAGTGGCCCTACCAACCTGCACAGAGGTCAGCTGGCAAAGGCTGTAAGAGCTGCACACAGACATAAGGAGGAAAAGGCAGTGCTCGCACTCTGTTTGGGGACTGGTGGGTAATGCATCCTTCAGCACACACCTATTTTAATGTACAGATGAGTCAGTGGCTTAAGCAAACCAAATTTATTTCTGAGCAATTGTCTTGTAACCCACTGGAGCCCAAGTGCACCCCATCATCTGGCTGACCCCAGAGAAGAGCACAATATGAAGAGAAAAGAGGGATAGACATGTCAGGGACTGGCTGGGACATGGGCTTGGCATGACGGTGCAAAAAACAGAAAAGGTTGTTTAGTACCTGGTCAGGTATCTTCTGCATCAAGTAATAGGCCTTCTTCATCTTCTCTGCTCTCAAATGCTCAGATACTGGCTTGGACTTCTCCTTCAAAGCACTGCCCAGACTGAGGACACAAGAGAAACAATAGAGCATTTAGGTGGAGAAAACTAAGTCCTGTCACAGCAAAGCTGCTCCCAGCAACTTCTGAAAGAGTAATGACACCCTCCTGAAAATGACATGGAGGAGAGAACACTTTCTCCAAGGATTTCACTAGTTCCAAGATCAGTGATGGATCCTTGTGCATCAGCACAGAACCTGGGAAGGATGTGGGCAGGGAAACTAGGAGAACTCTGCCAGCCCCTCACTAAGGCATTTCACTGTTCCTTCACCCAAAAAGTGAGCCATCACCTCACACTCACATGGCATGCAAGAGGGTCAGACACACCATGACATGATACACAGCACATGAAGCCTGGTGGGATCTCAAGTTTACATCCCACTTGGAAGCTTCCTAACTGCAAGCACAGGGATGGGGGTACAGGTTCTCAGTAGTGGTACTGTACAACGAAGAAGAGAACTCTTAGATTAAAAACTTCCTCTGGCAATATCCAAGTACTCTTAGGACTCAAATTCAGACATATGCCATGGAAAGTCCTGGCCTTTTGTACTATCTGACCAGCAACCATCTATTCTAAGCACCAATTTGGGGGTGCCAGAATCTGGGAGATACTTGTTGAAAACCTTTTAACACACCTATCAACACAATTTTGGGTTTTTTTTTTCTGCTGCTGCAAAACTTACTAGTTCTGTGCAGATCCAAACAGGGAGAGCAAAACCTTCAGTCTGTGCTGCATGGTGCTTGTGGAGCATACAGATCTACTGGAATTCTGCCCATATGTAAAAAAAAAAAACCTCCTTCATATGCTTCCCAGGGCAGGAAATACAGTTAAACAAGCTTGCCTCTGGGTGCAAGAAATCAGGTAATGCATCATCTGAACCATGTTAAGGATCCACTTAATCCTCTGCAGGTCTTTCTGAGGACACCTGCCCTTCAGCACTTCCACTGGAAGTGGCAAACCAGCATGTGATCAAAGCACCACAGACAAGCTGGTGAGAGCTCCCCATCTGGAACAGGCCCATGTTCCGAGCTTCTCCACTGAAGCCACAGGGCACTCAGAGGGCAAGAGTCCCATCTTTTGGCATGCCCACACATCACTGCATGCTGGTGCTTAACCCAGCAAGCTGACCCTTCAGTGACATACGGCCAGCAGCCACTCTGCTGCAGGGAACAGACTGGTTGCCTTCCAGCCATCAGGTTTGAAACCAGGATAAGCCTTAGCTGTGGTGAAACATAGAAGGGTTAGGGGCCTGGCTGGATATACACCCAGGAATTAGCATTCTGCAAAAAATAGCCATGTTAGCTGCGAAGTAAGACTGTGCACACCTCCACCCATAGGCTGGCAACATGTGACACCTGCAGTCCTGCCTAAAGAACTGATCACTCCAGCATTTGCAAAATAACAGGTGCTCCTCTTGCTCCAGGCAGCAGCATGTCAGTTCTGGTAAGTCAGATTGTAAGTGGATCCAGCTCCAACAGAGCTAGCCAGTCCTCCAAGCAAACAAGCAGTGAAACTTAGCATCATATTAGTTCTGGCAGGGGGAAGGACAAGAGAGCACAACTTGACTAACTGCAGAGCAAGCACAAATTACATTGGCCTTACTTCCAACTGTGGACCTCCAGAGAGGGCATAAATCCTTCTGCCTTGAAGAGACCGCAAGGACCAGATACTCAGGCAATGAGGCAAGTTCTTTGGACCCATAGCTGAAGCACCAGCAAGCACAGGCTGTCAACAGCTAGAAGCCAGAGTTTGCTGAGCTCCAAGCAATCCCCCAGATTAAATCCCTTAAGAAAAAAGCCTGTTTCTCTGACAGACAAGGGCCTAACCTGCAGGTAGAGCCACTTCTTGTCTGTGTCCTTGATGCCATATTGTCCATACTGGGCAGAACAAAGCCAGCTAGGTTGAGGAGGTCCCGAATCATCTGGCCCTTGATGCTCACATCCAGTGGGGAGTTGGAGTGGAGGCTGGAGAAAGAAAGAATCACAGCCTGAGTGCTAGAATGGAGGTGTTGAGCCCCATGGCCCCAAGATCAATCCCTGGGTTATTACTGACAGGGTTACAAACACCAGCCTGTCCCTTGCCTAATGAAACCAGCCATAAAACACTGAGATAAAAATCCTGACAATATCTCTTTGAAGGGGGGGGGCTTCCTATCAAAAATAGTTAATTTTTCCATCTCTTCCCAAGGCAGCTAGAAATAGGCAAATCCATCCCCAGAGCCCTGTGTACATGGCTCTGTGTACAGCTCATGCCCACCCACTCTCACAGACAGAAGGGGCCATGCTCAGTTACCCTGCAGCTCCTGGCCCTGCCTGCACAGCTGACACCACACAGCCGGATGCCATCAGGAAGCAAAGAATGGTGCATGAGGCAGTGGAACTGCTGATTGCTTCTGCCCACGCAAAGAAATCTCTGCCATCACCCTTCTGTACAAGATACATCCCTCCTTGGCCTTCCTTTTTTAACATATTCTTCCCTGGCTCTAGCTGGAGCATGCCCAGCAAAGCTTTCTGAGCTGCAGATGAATGTTGCTTTCACAGACAGGAGGGCTTTGATTCCTGCAATCTGGAGAGGGAGCCTTCAAAGCCCGTAGTCTTTCAGCACAGGCTGAAAGGGGGCATTGCAAGCCAAACTCACTTTGTAGTAAAAGAAAGGCCACTCTGCTGTGGCTCAGAATATGCTTTACCTTGGGGAAATGTTGACTTCTAAGATCCAGGGCTTGAGGTTTTCATCCAGCATGATATCAAACCCAAACAGCTCATGGCAACAATACGGCCGGCGCACATACATCTTCACCAGGCTGTTCACATAGGGCTCAGAACTGCAAGCCAAGAAAAAAATGTTTCTTTCCAACAGTCAGACAGACAGCAGAGCTCTGGCTGTTCACAGCATGTGTTGACAGTTCTGGAAGTGTAATGCAGCCACGTGCTGCGGGAGCAGGTGGGCTGAGGGACCAACACAGTCCTGTGAGTTGCTGCTGCTTTACCACACATGGATCCAGCACTGCATCCTGAGCATCCCTGCTGTGTCAGGTAGCATCCACCTCTGAATACAAGATTTATCCTGCACCAGAGACCATTCTCTCAGGCTTCCAGGCAAAGCAGAGGAGTGGGTGACAAGCTGGGCAATTTTGGGTACACTGCACCTTCCTAGCCTTCAGGCAGGGCAGGGAAATATAAGGTCTATTTACCCACTGCAGCTACTGTAGCAGGAGCATAAGTGACAGGATGAAAGGAGGGATCTGCAGAGAAATACTGAAGCCAACAGCAGTGATACCATTTCAATTAAGAGCAAAAGGACCAGGGTGAGAAGGGGACTGGACATCAAAGGGGCCAGGGTGCACCCCACAGACACACAGAGCAAGGGGTGCCAAGACTCACGCAATGATGGTTTTGATAACGATGTCTTTTATCTTCTCCCAGATGGCCTCACTATTAACTCCCTTCTGAGTCAGGTAACTCCAGAGAGCTTTGAGTGCCCTGTGAGAGAGAAAGCAAAGGAAGTAGCTCTGCAGCCCCTTGCTGCTGGTGGTGAAAGCAACAGAGGGGAACCCTGACAGCACTCTTCCCTGGCATGGCAATCCTCCTGACATTCTCAAACCTCTCAGTTCCTAGCTGCTACTCTTCCCAGCCTGGCCCCCGGTCTTGAAGGCCCAAGCTACTAGGAACATGAATCTGTCGTAGACTTCTCTCAGCACAGTCTCAAATTAGCACATGAGCAAGATAAGTCAGGCCCAGATCTTGTCTTCCCCTCCATGTCCTCAGCATACCTCCCCTTCCTGGAGGCCTTCCCCCACAGCACTGCAAAGCAGTTCAGCAGGAATCCAACAAGACCCCAGAAATGTTCTAGCTAAAGCCACCTTACTGAGGCTTGAGGAATGAAAAAAAAATTCTGAAAAATGTGGGTAACAAGATGGTATGGGGGAACATCTATGCTTTTACAGGAGTTTCCCACACCACACTGAGTGCTACAAGCTACTCTGACACTGAGCCAAGGATGCTTAGATATTTCTCAAGTGAGACCATGTGGCTAATGGCCAGGAATCCAAAGGTCACGCTTCCTGCATACAAGATGGAGTGGATTACAGCTACACTTATCTTTAACATAGGAGCAGCCAGCTTTGACTTGCATGCAAGTACAGAAAACCCCCACAATCTCACCTCCACACAATTGCAACTGCTGAAAGGCAGCAGACCCTACTAAAAGTCCCAGTGGAGGAACTGTGCAGCAACTCCAGGTCTAAGCAATATGGCCACAGCAAAACACCTTCTGCAACTCCCTTTGAAATGCAGTAGCCCTGCCCAGGCTGAGAATTGAGAACTCTATCCTGCACTATTTTTAAAAGGGTTCAACCACCACCATGGAATCAGAGGCAAGTTTCTAGGGCTTGCATCCATTCACCCATGGGACAGCAAGGAATGGGAACTCCTGCAAGATTACAGCCCTCCTCCCAAAGACCTAGAAATGGCACCACTGCTCCTATTCCCACTGAATAGCACCTAAATTAGCAGTTCTGAACCAGGGCTGTCCCCTTCTCTGCCTCCACAGCAAAGTCAAGAGTGAGATGGGCAGAAGCTCCCATCTAGCCAATTTAAGCATCACCCATTCAATATCTAACAAAATCCAATCAGATTCTGCTTTAACCACATCCCATCACCCCCACAATAGGGGAAGGGGATGAATGAGCAGAGATGAGTGCAGCATTGGAAGCAGGAAATGGCACAGACACAGGCAGGATGAACAGCATCTACAGCTCAAGCAGCAGTGAACAAGATAAGTCACTAGTCAGGGAGACCATCCAGATTCCACTGACACTAACTCATGCTAAAATCACCCTGTTCTTTCAGTTACCCAAGTGGGAGCAGTAAGCAAGTTCAAGGTTTGGGTAAGAATACTGAAAAGAGTCTGACTTAATGGGAAATAGAAAAATCTACCTTGTACCCTAAAAACAGTACCTACCATTTGTGTCCCTGACAAGCAGTCTCATCCGAGTTGGATTTGTACTCTGTATTCTTCTTGTTCACACTGTAGTTGGTCAAGTGCATGAACTTGTTGCTGAGGCTCTCCATTGAGGAGGAGTATCTGGAGGAGGCAAGAGGAACACGAGATGTCCAAGACTGAAGTGGCTGCCCCCAGGTCCACTAGGCAGGCACAGACTTTGTTCTCATCTCAGATCACTCTCAGCCATCCACCAGCCCTGCTGGCGGCAGCTCTCTGTCCCCACAGGCCCAGAGCTAATAGAACAAAACATGAGACAGAACAGGCTGCCTTGGGACAGTGGAATGCAATCCCACCCTCACAGCATGTCCTCAAGAAATAAAAGCCAGAGCATCAGTGAGCAGAAGCACTGATGGAACTGCAGCAGCCTGAGGCAATACAATAAAAACTGGAAGAAACATCTCAGTTTTTGGTGTGCCAGCTTTTACGCAGAATGTAGCACAGACGACGTATTTTGTGAGCTGCTTTACACTGAGCTGATCTTTCATTGGTAAGGTTGAATGTAGGCAGCGTCCTCTCACATTCCTTTTCAACAGTCACCTGCAGCGACCCCGTGGGTTTCCACACTGCCTCTTAAGCAAGCAAGATACAGCTTGAAGCATCACCCTTAGAGCGGATGACTTCCTCCTGCCCCAGCCAACGCAGGTACCACAGCCACAGATGCCTGGGCACCAAGGTAGCTCCAAGCGCCGCTATCCTGCACAACCTACTTGCAGCTAGCAAAGCGAACCAATCCATCCTTGAACAGGTAGACCCTGAGGGGATCATAGCAAGTGACGTAAACATAAATCCTCAGGTCAAACTTCTTCCCGCCAATGAGGTAGGGTTTGTGCAGATATCTGCAGAGGGAAGTAAGCACATAAGGGTTAGGATTTTCATATGCAGGAACATCTCTAACCCCCAATTCAGAAGCAAAACAAGGGATCAATGCAGAAGCCTTTTTGCACAGCATTTCCAAGTTAATCACATCACAGACAAAATAGGAGAAAGAGCAGCTCTGCCATTCACAAGGAGTTCCTGCAGCACATAAGCAGTGTTCCTTTCTGTTCAGCTCCATTTTGAAGAGATTTTCCCCAGTTTTAAGGCACAGTAGCTTTTTCACACCCACAACGCTGATCGCAATATTCAGGAACATCTAAGACATGCAGTACACCACAGATGGTTTTGTACAGCAAGCAGAAACAGTTGGGTATTTTAATCCAAACGATTTGATTATTCACCCCAGAAGTTCATGATTTTCCATAGGAAAGTTTATCTCTTTGCATGGAAAGCAGAAAGGGAGAACTAACAAGCAAACACAACAGCTCCCTGTCTGCCAAACACTGCAGTTTTCCTGCCCTCACAAGAATCTTCCCAGAAAGCAACCTCAAATCAAGAAGAACTATTCCACTTTTCTACAGAAGGGAAAGGAGATTGAGAACTCTGTTATTTCAAGAAAATCCTTTGACTAACATCTACATGCACTGAGGCTCTTACTGAACCATTCTAACTTGGATAAGAACAAATCTTTGACTACAGCCACCTCTTCCCTGGGACTTCTCTTCCCACTGTGCTTGTGTGAACTGGATAAGGTTTGTCTCCAAACATGCCAAACCCCAGATTACAGAGCAGTGGGAGCTGGATCACAGCAGAGCTGAAGCTGTCCACCTGCCAGACAGAAGCTCCAGAAAGCTCATGAAACCAAGTTGTGTCTGAAACCTCAAATATCTACACAGAGACAGCAGCACTCCAGTAAGCCCAGCTGCAGCTCACAGAGCCAAACTTCCAGCAGCAAGACAACCAGGCAGTCTCCAGAGAAGTCTCCAGATGCAAATCAGGTACTTTTGCTTTGCCACACAGAGGCAGGGGCCCAGAACTGGCCAGAGATACAAGACACTAAGAGATCCTAGGCTATGTGCCAGCCTTGGTTTTATATTCACTCACCTCTGTACTAGCAGTGGTCTCCTTTTGGGGAGCTGGCTCCACTTGTGGATGACCTGGATACCAATGCCTCTTGCTGATGCTGGCTGCAAAATACAAACAAGAAAAGATCAGATCTTCTCCCTGCACATACAAAAGGACAGAGGACTGAGTTCTGCTTTACACCTACTGGTTTCACAATCCATTTCTGTCGGCTAGCTCCTTCCTCCCACGCTTTCCTGAGTAATCTGATGTCCTGGGGCAGGATGAAGGATTGAGGGAAGAAATTAAACTCCTTTTTCCCACAGCGAGCCTGCATCTTCACCAGGTTGCGCCACAGACGGTCCTTCCTTCCAATTTGAAATGAACCAGGGAAGTGGTTCAGCTGGAAAGGAACAGAGATGCTTTGAGATCTCTTTGCTTCCCAAACTCCTTGTCCACTCCTTCCTACTCCCTTGGCAGAGGATACATCCTTTCTGAATACAATGCAGGGTGACAGTCTTTGCACCCCTCTCAAGATTCCACCCAAACTGATTCCACCTACTCCTGAAGCTTTGCAGGGACAAACTGCATAGTTTAGAGCATCACAGCTCTTCAGAACAGGCATGTACTTGTGATAGATACCAAATCTCTGGTCCTTCACAGGTTTTCAAGCCATGAACCACACCTGACTGTTCTGTGATCAGAGTAAGGTATGTACCCTTCACTGCACTGGCAGTGAGGGCACCACCCCAACCCCTCAGTCCTGCCAGAAGAAGGACTGCTTTAAGCAGCAATGACTGAATTTAGAGAAGCTCACAAATAAACACAATTTGGCTACAGCTTCAGTCTGGACAAGAGCCACCCTAACAGCAGAGATGCTCATCCAACTATGCCTGTCTCTTGGACTCCTCTCCCAGTTCTGGAAGGGACACTGCAGGGACAGCTTGCACCACAAACACCTGGGCCTGAGGAGAGGGTCACCCAAATTGCTTCCAACACACTCTCCACACACGTGAGGGAGATCAGCCAAAAACAGCCCCTACCTTTTGGTGCTCCCTGATGGCTTTGAAGCCAGGGGATTTCATGTGGTGGCCCCAGCAACCCAGCCAGTCATTGCTTTCTGCAGAAAAAACAGAAAAGTCCATGACCGAGTACCCTGCCACCCACAACACCCTCTCAACCCACAGCATCCCATCTCCTTGGGCTAGCAGAAGCATGCCAGGGATGCTGCACAACTATAGTACACAGCACTCATATTTGCTACTGCAAAACTGCCAAAGCAAGGGTTATGACTGGCATCCAGTTTACCAAGTGGGTCATCCTTGCAAATATGATGGTTGCAAGGACCTAAAGAGGTACAGGGTCAAAAGGAATGCCTTTAATTCCCCAGCATCCTGACTTCTCTGCATTACAGCTGGCAAATTAAGCAGTTGGCTAATGAATGCTGTGCTGCTGAGGGACACGTAGGATGCCAAAATTTCTTAGGACTTCCTCTGCCCTCCATGTCTCATTATAGCCCCAAAATAGTTTGTGCAGAGGTCTCCTGATACATGCAGGAGTCACATAAATACTTCCAGAAGACTGCATTCCAGAGTATGGATTATAGCTGCAAATGCTCAACGCTTCTCTACGCATCTCTTCCATGACAAGATTCCCAACCCTGAGAATCTGGCTATGGTCAGAGAAGAATGCCTTCCTCCTCAGTACATGGGGACAGGGAGCAGCACTGCTGGGCCTGGCACTACATGAGGGCCAGCCTTCTCAGAGGGGCAAGCCAGAGCAAACCTGCCTCACATCTGCCTCGGCCTGACAGCCCAGGAGCAAGTCCTTGTGATCTATGCCAGAAACAAGCTGAGAGGCAGATCAGACCCTGCTGGGACCCACAGCAGTATCTTGGATACTGCAGGTCAGACAGGCAAAAACGTGAACCCAGCAGAAGGCAAGGAAGGACACAATGTTGCCTCCCCAACTTACTTTTGCTAACTCTGAAGTGGGACCTGCCAATGGTTTGCTTCACTATGTTAGGTGTGACTCTGCACATTTTCCATCGCAGCAGCTTCCTCTGCTCCCAAGGCAGCTTTTCCACTAGGAAGACAAAAAGTTAAAGACTGATGGAAAACAAACACAATACTTGGATTTACTACAGCTGCAAAATCTTTACGGTTTGCTGCACAGGAACCAGGCCTGTAGACAAGGGTGCATAGCCCTCGTTGCAGAACTGTCATGGAGCAGAAGACTCCACAGCTGGGGGAGATCCAGGACACTGGAACATTCAGTGGCAGTCTGACATGCTCCAGACAATGAAAGCAACATGGTTTACTGCAGTCATTTGGATCTGACACCAGTGCTGGGTCTCATCATGGGAAGCATTAAGGGCAGCCCTGCCAGCCGGCTCCAGGCTGTGTGTACCACTTGCTCCCTAATAATGGGCTGGTCACTCTCACCCTGTGCAAGAACAGACCCTGGCTCACCTGTCTCATCCCGAGTACTGAAGTAGATAGTTGGAGGCACATTAGGGAATAAACTGCAGACAAGAGCTGGTTTGAGCACTTTGTCTTGAGCCTCAGCAGGCTGGGACAGGCACTCGATGCAACTCCTAAGAAAGATGAAGCAGTAGGCAGCTGGCTAAAAGTGAAAAGTAACAAAGGAAAAGGGAAGCCAGAAGGAGCCTTAATCTGGGTATCAGGAATTTGCACCATCATTGCAATGTGGTACAAGCAATGGGCACTAAGGTCAGTAACTCAATCTGCAGCAAGGACAGGGTGAGTCTGCAATGAATGCACATGCCAAGTAACCACTGTGAGGTTTGTGATTTTCTGAGGCAAGGAGTGGAGTTTTTTACATGGCAAACCCTATAACCTTGTTGAAGGGAACAAGGGGTGGAGATTGTAATACATATGATTTAACTGTTGCAACCCTCGTGGTTTTGCTGTGTTGCAGCAAAGAGGGATGGAGTTTCACCCACTGTATGTACACCTTACCACAGCAAGCTCCAATACCTGGAAGGAGGGATAGAATTTGTAGTGTTTCTTTTAAGGTTGTGATGAAGTGAAAAGCAGGGTTTGCAATGAACATATATTCCAAATATATGCCACTGCAGCTAGTAGAAGAAGCCCCGCCAGAGCAATCCAGTAAGGAAGAAAGAGCAAAAGAAAAGGAACTACAACACACTATCACACATCTCTCAGGCCTCCCCTTGCCTCACTGCAGGGACTGAGTGTAGCTTGTTGCAAAAGATTTGGAGACCAGGATGGGGGAAGAAGAAGTTTTCTCAAAGTCCTTGGTTTTTTTTCTTTTCAGTACTAAAATCAATAATTAAAAGTTTATTAACTGGCAGAGGATTATACAGTTAACATTTTCTAGCACAAAACTGGTTTTGCTCGTAACAAACTGAAGGCAGGAGACAGGTGCAAAGGTTTCAAGGCCAGACCAGCGCACAGCCTGCACAAGGAAGCAGTCAACATCCCTCCTTCCTTGCTACAAGAGGCATATAGCCCAAGCACTCCTTCCCCATCTGCCCCAGACACATCCTGCCAGAAATAGCTGCTGGGCCAGTTTACATCACCTCTGCAGGACTTTAACAACATGTGCACACCCAGAGCTCTGCAGCACCCTAAGGCTCAACACTTGCTCAGAGAGCCTTGCTTGTCTCCCAGATTAGTGATGACATTATGGGAAGCAGCAAGTTGTCAGGCAGACAGCAAAGCCTGAGGCAGCCCCCATGCAAGACCAGCTCCCACTGCTGGATGGGCAAAAACAGGTCCAACAAAGGTCAGCCAGGAGTCATGAAGGCAGGGCTCAGATGATGACAGGCTGACCAATCTTCCCCAGACAAAGATTCTCCCAAAAGCTAAAGAAAAACCCAGGCTCCAGGACTTGTTTCTAGGATGCTATGCTGAGACATGAAACTGCAAGGAGCTTCTGCAATCTCTGGCCCAGGACACCTCCACTCTGTTTCATCTGCCAGGCAATGACACTGCAAGAGCATAATTTATTCCAGTAAACCTAACTCAGCAACTGTCAGTGCCAGTGAAATTAAGACCCCTGTTTTGCTGGAGTGGATGCACCCTTAGCACTTTACAGGCTGCTACCTGTAGCAAGAGAGGTAGTTCTAGTCTGCAGGGTAGCAAGGAAACTTGCTTCGGCTGGGACATCTGTTCCTACCTTCACTCCTTTACCCCACATACTACCATCTTCTCTGTCACCATGGAGGGCAAAGATGATGGAATCACAGAATATGCTGATTTGGAATGAACCCACAAGGATCATTGAGTCCAACTCCCTGCCCTGCACAGCACCATTGCCAAGAGTCACACCATGTGCCTGAAAGCATTGTCCAAACACTTCCTGAACTTTGTCAGGCTTGGTGCTGTGGCCAACTTCCCTGGGGAGCCTGTTCCAGTGCCCAGCCACCCTCTGGGCGAAGAACCTTTTTCTAATGTCCAACCTGAAACTCCCCTGACATAACATCAGGCCATTCCCTTGGGTCCTGGGACAAGTCTGGAAAAATATGCTAAGTTCAGTGCACTGTTTACAGCTACTAACCTGGATCCAGGAGTCACGGAGCCACTGGATGACACATCGGCATCAGAGGAAGCACCTGAGTCACCTGCAGGAGGGAACAAAACTCAAGTGTTGTCTATGTGAGGAGTGAGTGCACACAGAGTTAAGGAGGGAAGAGAGGAAACAAATGCTCCAGGGGACAGAACCTTCCAGCTGCCCTAAATCCTTGGATCCTGGCTTCTGCCCACCAATCAGGGTTATAAAAACAGGGAAGGGAGCAGAGCTGACAGCTCTGCACAGAGAGGAGATGGGTAAGCTCTGGAGAAGGAGTGGTAAGACCTAGCTTGCTCCCAGAAGGAACCCATGCAGTTCTTCCTTGCTGTTACATCACTTTTGGGTATAGTACATTCTGAAATGACAACATGAATGTAAGACAGGAGGGCAGCTGTGCTCACCCCCAGCTCCCAGACAGCTCCTGCACTCTCCACATTGAGGCATGGAGCACAGCCCTCCCTGGGGAACCAGCACTCACTGTCTTCATACTCCTCTTGACTGCAACTCTCGTCCAAGCCATCAGGAAGTTCTTCCTCTGCTTCGTCCTGGGGATGACTCAGCTCCATCAGTGGCTTCTCAGCAGTAGCACTGGGACAAAGGACACCACATCAAAAGGAATGGCACATGCTTTCTGGGGCCAAAAACCCAGAAGTCCATGAGGCAGCATGAGATAATGTGGGCAAGGGAATGAGGGCACTGCTTCTCCAGTGCTGATGTACAAGCACTCATCCTAAGCTAGCAAGATAGGGAGCCCCAGACCACACTCTGGACCATGTTCCAGAGCAGCTAGAAAGAAGAGGAATAAGGACACCCTGTCCCAGCAGGAGAGCAGGAGCTCCCTGTCCTCACACCCTCTCTATCCCTCTATCCTGTATTAGCTCTGTGTTTTTTTATGAATCTCTGACTAGGAAGGCCTGGCTCAACAGCAGGCTTCTTTCAACGTATGCGCAGAGCTTACCACTGCAGGCAGGGCCCCCAGCTGAGGAGAATAAACTAGAAATGCCACACTCTAATACTATGCTGTGGTTGAAGGAGAAGGCGGAACAGCTTGGAGCCATCCCGAGGGCCTGTGTTGAGCTGGGGGTTGCAGGAAGGTGCCACACCCACTAGGATGCTGTGTTTGAGTTTTGCTCATGGACACAGCCCATGGTTATCCTTAACTTCGTACTGCCCACAGTGCATTCCTCTCCCAACACACGGAGATGCAACAGCCAGCCTGACACATCCTTCTGCAGCCTCCCTCCTCCTCCTGCCTCTACTTACTTAAGCTTTCCTGGGGCCACAGCCTGGGCCTGTTTCTCCTCTTTCTCCAGTTGGATGGTGGACACCTGTGCTGCCACTTCAGAGATGGCAGTGAAGCGCAGAGGCTCGGTTCTTGCCAGGTGGTCCCCTGCACACAGAGGGCTCAGCATGCCCTGGGAACGGCAGCCGGTGCTGCAATCGGGAACACCAGCACGCGAGGCCAAGGGAGGGTCACTGATCTGCTTAGTGCGGGCAATGGCATCACAGGTGCCCGTAAGGCTCGAGTTACTGGTAAGGCGATGGCTCCCCAGCCCCAAGTTCAGGGGAGCCATGGTTTCTTTCTGGATGATCTGCACTCCAGCATGCTGCCTCCTCCTGCTGTTCTGGTTGGACAGGCTGCCCACATTCATAAGGCCAGAACTTTCAACTTGGCACCCAAAACCTCTGTGTGTGATAGCCTGACTAGGTAGCTGCTGCACAGCCTTCAAGAGGCTCTTCTCCAATTCCTTCTCTTTTGAGCTGTGAAGTCTCCCTTTAGCGTCATCCAACGAGCACTGCTCTTTCCTGAGGATTGCACTGCTTGGCACAGGGGTAAGGGAGGGGACTGTGTTTTGCTCTGACATAGCACTGCTGTTCATCACTGCTCTGTTGATTAGGCTGTTAGGGAAGCTGTTTCTATTGTCCCCGGAGTGGGACCATGAAACAGCAGGAAAACTCTGAGTGTTTCCCACCTTTTTCATCTTCAGTGACTGCAGAAAAGGCACTTTAGCACTGCTTGGCCGTAGGAAGTTGTTATTGAGCACTGGTCTGGAGGAGCTGGCAGCCTGCTGACCTGAGCTGAGGGCAGAGCCTTTGACCCCAGTTCCAGAGCACTCCTCTGTTAGCAGGCAGGGCTCCATCAGCATGGAAGACATCACCCTTCCTGTGACAGAGCCATTGTCTGGAGGGCTGTGGAGGCTGTCTTCAGTGGGCTGTGCATGACATAGTGACGGTGAGCACAAGAGGCAGGATTGCTGCAGAGGGATCCCTGAGGAGAGCAGGATGCGATCCTGGAAAGCGCTTTCATATCTCTCCTCTAAATTCCAGATGGGTTTTGCCTGCTGCTGAGCAAGGCACCAGGCCCAGCATGGCTCAGGTCTTTCTGCCAAAAGGGTGCCTGACTCCAGCCCAATGCTCTTCTGCTGTTTGGGGTCCAGATTAGCATGGTCTGGTCCTGCAGACGCCATGTAGAGCCATAGCACGTGAGGCACAAGTGCGTCAGTCATCTACAGCAGCATCTTTGCTGGCCTGAAACAAAAGGACAGCATGAAAGACGCTACTGCCCTATCAAGGCACAGCACCCAGCCTAATGCCACATGAGGAAAGCAGGGTGAGTTGATTTTCCTGCATGGTGGAAGCCACATCTCCCATTTACTGAGCTCACCAAGAGTCTCCTGAGATCAAATCAAAGAACAGCTGGCATCTCACATGAAACCAGAGTACACAAAAAGCAATGTAAAGAGAGCCATCTGCAGGAAAGCTTGTACCCTGCAAACACACAGGGGTGACTGACTACCAGCCAGGGTAGCAGCCCCAGCACAGTCATCCTGTCTGCAACAAAAGGCTGCCTGCCTGGGATCCACATGGCAGCTGAAGCCCACTCCTACAGGTCTGTGTCTCCAACATCAGCCTCCTGACTCTGCCACAAGCCCCAAAATGTCTGCTTATTTTTTCTCCCTGATCCTTAAAGCTTCAGTTCGTAATGTTACACAATTAGATGAGAACGTCAGCCCTTGCTTTTAAAAAGGAACGTGTTTCTCATGTTTCTTTTAAAAGGATGTTTTCTCAAAAAGCTCAGTGAGGGCTAAAGGCTTCCTATGGAGCTCAGGACTGAGAAGGCAGCAAGAAGTAAATGCAGGGCTGTTCTAACATCAACACATCTGTTTCCAGCAGAAACTAGCAGTACTGTGCACAATACGTTTCTCCCCACTGCAGTCCTACAGAAAAGTCTCCTGCAAGGAGGAAACTGGCAGACCACAGAGCTGCAGATGTAAGTGTCCTGAATCTTCCTAAAATGAACTATTGCACCATATCTGCAACATCCTCTTGCCTGAGGAGAAGTGAAAAGAGAAAACAAACCACTACTAGCCAGTTATTGCTTTAACACATGCCTGGAGGGCCCCTGGATACAGCTGCAATAGGAATTTGTATTCCAAGCAGGCTGGCTGGTTCTTCTACTTTCCAGCTCTCACACGCTTGCATGTTTAAAAAAAACAAAGATATAAAAAGAAAGATAAGCAGTGCATCAACCATCACACTCTTTCTTTTCTTGCCATACATATATATACTTCTTTCTCACCTGAAAGACAAGCCTCAGATGCAGCAGATAAAATGTAGCTTGGAGACCCAGAGGTTGCTCTGTAGCACCATCACAGCAGCTCACACCACCACAGGGCTGGGTCAGACAGACCTACACGTGCCAGATTTTCTCAAGCTGTGAATCAGCTCCAGTTTCCAGCACATAGCAGGTCAGCAGCATCTCAGCCAGAGGATGTAAGAGATGGAACATCCCATGCAGGATCCCATAGGAGCTACATATTCTCAAGGAGAGCTGCTACCCTGCCAAGCTCTGCAAGGAAATATGGAAGGTGCCAAGTCCATTCCACACCGATAGGGCTGCATTGCTTGTTAGCGCTTGTACTGTCAAGCTGAGAATTCCTGATGAGGACAGGGCGCCTGCATCCCAGTGGGAGCTGCAGCCCAGAGGGACTCCAAGTCCCAGGGAAGAGAATCCCACAACTGAGATGTACAACACTGCTACCCAATCTGCCCCCAGCAGTAAACCTGGCTGTGTTGTGACATTCACAGCGATTAGCACAGAGCGCAGAAGCTGTGGCTCAGATGCCACCACCTGCCCAGCTCAAATTTCCACCCAGTAAATAAGGGAGTGGAGCTTGGCTTCCACATGCCGCCCCCCTCAGATGCACCCAGCTCACAAATGCACTTGGACCACAAAGTGACCCTAGGACACCGGTGAACATAGGTGCTAAAGAGCAAATTAAAATCCAAGGAGAATGAAAGTGTTCCTGCCTAGAGGGTCTGTCACTGTGGCATCACCAAGTGTGCCGCCAGTTTGGCCACCACCTGCACTCTCACCCGGCTACAAATGACCTTGTAAAACCAGCCTGAAGTGAAAGCCATCTGTACCTCATCCCCACCCAGCTTTACAACTATCAGTGGATCATCCTACTGTAAAAATAAAAGTGATGTGGCCTAATGAAGCTGTAACAAGGGCTGTGAATCTTATACAGCTTATACACAGGTGTGAAAATGCCAGCAGAAGCCCTGTGTGACCCTGATCTGGATTAAGTGACAATGGAAGCACAGATGTGACTGACACAGACACGGGAGTATTGCTGACAGCTGTGACTGCCAGGGTGGAGGTCTGGCCAAGGCACGGCCTTAGCTAATGCTGCCTGGAACCCAACCCCACAGTAGCCGACAAAAATGTGCTGAGCTTGCCCCTCTCCAGAGCAGTTTTGTCATGGAATTGTAGAAATGTCTGGGCCAGCACAGGGGAGGGGTGTGCAGGAAGCAGTGGCTGCATAAGAAAGTTGCAGGACCTTTAGTACAGCTTTCAGGTAGAGCCTAGGTTGGCCAACAGCTAGTCACCATCACTGTTCCCTGTGGAGACACAGGAGCTCAGAGATAGGGGCACGAGGGGCAGGAAGGATGAAAAGAAGATGCCTCCACAAGGGGCAGATCAGGATGCATCCAGACTGATAGCACCAGCCCATGCTTCCTGTCCTTCCCCCCTTTCACACCTCCTGCATGCCAGCACAGCCAACTCTAATGTCCACCTGAAAATTGTCTCCCATCCTTACTGCAAGGACAGCTTGACAAAGCAGCTGCTGAGCATCCAAGAGACCTGACAGAGATGGAGGGAGGCACCTTCACATGCCAGGCTGTGGTCACAACAGGACAGCAGCTGTCACATCTCTGTAGCCCTGGGTAGGAGCCTCGTCACCTGCCCCAGGGTAAATCCCTGCTGGTCACCAGCAGGGAAGCTTTCCCTTTATGTTTAATTCAGTTGGAGTTTTGGGATGGACGAAGGTCACAGTTTGATGCAATCCCTAGTTCTGCCAACCCAACTCTATGACAAAGGAGCTGGAGTCTGTTCTGCATCTCACAATGGCAATAAAACTACACTCTTGAAATTTTGTTGTAGAAACATGAGCTAGGAAAAGCCCTGGGTGAACTGGCCAGGCTGGAATTCAAAACCAAACCAAGAAATTAATGGATTTTGGCTTGGACTTATTGACACACAATACAGAGGCCAAAGCTGTTGCTGTTGGAGTGACTGTACAGCTGGACTTGCTTACAATTATTCTGCCAGCACCTTTTCTTGCCACATTGCTTGCTCACAAGTGTTGGGAGGTCAGCCAGAGCACTGCCACAGCCCGTACAAATGTCACATCACAAGAGCACAGGGTGAACATGTGCCCCAGCCTCTGTGCACCCCAGTATGCATCAGCCAAAATCCTTTCTTCCAGCCTGAGCCCCGCTGTGGCATGGCAGCTCCTCGCAGTCCTGTTCCAAACAGGAAAGGTCAAGACCTTAAGAGCCTGGGTAAGCACATTATCCCACTGTTAGAGGAGTTTGGCTGTGGAGGTTATTTTAGGTGAAGCCTGGTGACACACTTAAAATAACAAGAGCTTGTAAATGTATGCACCGCAAGCTGACCTGATAATGTGTTGTCAGCCACACACAGCCTAAAGTCACAAGAAGGAGAGATTTGACAACTGCAATTGCTATTGTTTTTTATGCCATTGCAGGGTGCATATTCTGTTCTGTTCTTTATGATTAAAAAGGATAACATCTTCTTCTAAATGAGATCTGAGTTCACACCAAGTTCCTCACTGGCAGCTCTGGGACTTTTGATTAAAGCTTGAACAAGCGAGTTAACAACAATGCAAAACAAACAGGTTTTAAAACCAATATACATTTCAAAATAAGGGTTTGTATCCCTTCAAAATATTTAAAACTTTGAACAAGATCAACAACATTGATCTGAAACCAACTGAGTGCCTAGAACTGCTCCAACAGCTGGTAGCTAGGTACAAACCTGTGTTTCAACAGCATGGAAACAGCTCTCCTTTCCCTACATCAGCTCCAAGAAACAAGTAGCCTCAAGGGCAATCACACACCAAGCCAAAGCACCTGAGGACACCGGCAAGTTCAAACTCAAGAGCAGAGGGTGTTGCTGGCCACAATTTGTCCATGATTAGAGGCAGCTTGGCCACCACAGAAATGCTGTTGGGTACAACAGCCTGGTGTGCTGCTTTGCTACACAGTTAAGCATCAGTTCCCTCTCAGGTTCAGTATTATCCTTGCAGAACCACATTGTGTGTGCAAATTCAGAAGATGACAACCAATTTCTATCCCAATCAAGACATCAAGTTTTTGCTTGGCCACTCAGGTCAAAAAACAAAAAAAAAAAAAACCAGTGAGAAATCAACCTCTGTGAGGATGCATCAGCAAATTCCACCTGCATCCCAGGATGACATTTGTGCCAGGGCTGGTCATTTCCATTCATCAGCTGTGGTGCAAAACTCCACACTGAATAGAGGAAGTATGAGTGTATGGCTACCACAAATTACCCTTTACCTAGGCAGAGCACTGCCCTGCAAGAGAAATATAGGCATGCTCCTGTTCCCAAGGTGGAGGCAGATGTCAGGGACAGCAGGATGATGGACCAAGCCATGGGAGAGCTGGAATCCAGCCACTACCTGTGCTGCAGCAAATGCCTCTCTCCATGCATACACAGGGTGGGCTGCGGACTGAAGGCTCATGTGTTTGACTTCACAAGGGACTTTCCCACCACTCTAAGGGCATTGAAACACAGTTGCCAGATGAGGTGAGAAATTCTGGCATAGTAGGCAGAAAATCCAGGGCTGTGGCTTGAGTGCACCAGGGACACCTAAAATAAAGCGCTGGCCCCAGGAGGGCTGACCTGGCTGTGACCAGACAGTGCAGGGGCCACAGCAAAGGGCAAAGCATGGAGTCCCTATCCCGATCAAAGGATATCAACTTTTCTCCCTGGCAGATTCCCCAGGCCGTGAAGCAGAAGTAGTGCACAGTGACCGCAGATCATGCAGCTCTGTTTCCCCAGCAGTGAAGCTGGCAAGTGCCTGCCCTTGCTCCCACCCAATTTGTATTTCTTCATCATACGAGCAACAGAAACTGTTGTACTGCAGCATAAACAAGAGTAGAGAAACAAGTCTGGTTTAAAAGCAACAAGCTAAACCATGAGGTGTTTTAACAGCCTTTCACCAGGGAGGTCTACAGCCCATTCCTGAAAATCCAAACTGAAGGGACAGCATATTCAATTGAGCTTCATGGTAGAAGAAAAGGTACAGGAGAATTACATGGTAAGACCTGGGAAGAGTTTGGCCACTAGTGTAGGATCTGAGGGCAGTCAGCAGAGCTCCATCTGGTCTTAGGCAGACTGGCCTTTAATAGAAAAATAGAAGTGGAGGATTTGGAGTGAGTGAAACATGATATATCAATACATAGCAGGGAGACAAGAACTACCCAATTAGTTCAAAACACATAACTTCTCAGTCCATCTTCTGTTCTTGATATTTTTTACTGAAACATATCTGTAATTGGAAGAAAAGGTTCCCAGATTTGTCCTTCAGTATGTGCTCTGGACTCTTCCATGTCCTGACAGGGCTGGGAAGAATTCTTCTGAAGGCACTGCAAAACCCCACTCCATACAGCAATCCCTCAGGGCTCAGGAGTGGAGAAGAAACAGAGACTCAAGGTGAGAAACTGCCAAATACTCCCAGACTTGATGCATGGCAGGAACCTGGGAAATGTCAAGGAGTGGCACACAGCCAGACTGGTAGAGCAGCCAAAGTCCCCAACCTGTGTCAGTGATCTGACATGTCCACACAGGCGCTGTTATGTGGGATGGTGACATTCGTCCCCTCAGCTCTGCATTGAAATGCAATCCCTGCTGTGCTGAGAAGGACCCTTAGACTGAGGTGTGGGAGGGGGCAATTGTCATCAACAAACTTTACCTAACACAAAACAACTGCAGCAAGAGAGCAACGAAAGGACAGACAAATGCTACTATCTGCTGGGTACAAACAGTAAGAATTGTGGAAATGTTATAATAATATATAATAAAAAACTGTAATAACTGTGTAATAATAACTGTAATAACATTGCAAATTCCCCCAAACTATCTGGAAGTCACCAGATATGATCTGCCCATTCCGTGAGGAGAACACCACAACAAGAAAGACAAGCCTCAGTGAGTCATGTAGGCAGGGTTTTGATGTGGAGCTGTGAGGCTGAACTGTGCTTGCCATGAAACAGCCACAGCCCAGCTGCACAGGGAGACAGGAGGCTGGCACAATGCCACAGGGCTTCCCCATGCCTTCGCTCCTCACTCCCTGCCCAAACCCTGGAGGTATTGAGGAAATACTCCAGGTTTGTCTCAACTCAGCTCCGCCTTTGATTTTTCAGACTCAACGGCTCCTTTTTACAAGAGCAGCCAAGTCAAGACCCCAATGAAAGGAGGACAGCCAAGATGTCACAGCACCCCACCTGGGCCTGGTGAACCCCAGGTCCATCCTAATACTCCAAGTACCGTTGGAGAGGCTCCCTGAAGCCGTGGGTGGCTGGGGAGCCAGCCCTTCCTCCCTGCCGCTCGCCCGGGGAACATGCTCTGTGTCTCATTTCTCCAAGTGGAAACCTTTAAAGCCAAAGGTGCAACCAGGACGCTCTATCCTGGCGCCGCAGTGCCGCCCAGGCCGCCGACCCCAGCACGTCTCGCCGCAGAGCGCTCCCGAAGCGCCCCCCCAGCCCCACAGGGTCATAGAGCAGGACCATGCGAGCCCCGCGAGAAGGCCCGGGGTGGAGTGAGCTGCCTCCTCGGAGCCCGGGCACAGCTATGGGGACGAGGCGCCGGGGCCCAAGAGCCCTACGCCCCAGTGGGGGAACTCAGGTGCAACCCGGGGATACACACAGGGAGCGAAGCCGCGCTCCAGGTGACAACTCCGCCATACTCACCGCCCGCCCGAGCCCGCCGCCGCCGTTACCATGGGGAGCCGGCGGGCCCACGTGACTACAGCTCCCGGCAGCCACCGCGTCGCGGTGTGTACTGCCCCCTGGCGGCGCGGCGGCGCCCGGGGCGGAGCGCAGCTCTGCGGTGCGGGCACGGCTCCGAGAGCCGACGGGAAACGCGCGGTTACAGAAAGAACGGGGGGTATTTTTCGGGGACGGCTTTCCTCGGGGGGTATCCCGGGTAAAGATGGCTGGGTAGAGTCCCCCTCAGGCGCACAACACGGGTTCCAAGGAAGGTCTGACTGGAGCCTGAGGAGGGCGAAGGAAGGGTCGGTAAGGTCCCGGGATGCCCGGGCGTCACCGCTCAGCGCCGGTACGCGGCGACAGCTGGCTGGGTCCCGCGCGGCCGGGCAGAGCTGCGAGGCGGCGGAGGAGCAGCTCGCAGTGCCGGGCAGAAGGCGACAGGGGACTGACACCGGCCAGCCTCTCGGTGGCTTTGAAGGACAGCAGGACCTGCACAGCCAAGAGAAGGGACAAGAGTCACCCACCAGTTGACCCTTGTCCCCACAACTCCATCACGTCCCCCAAAGGAGATCCCCGTGCTGTACCTGCTGGATCCCAGGGTGCTGGCTGAGGGCTTGCAGTGCCTCGAGGGCTCCCTCCCGCACGGTCTCCCGCGGGTCCTGGCAGCTCACCTGCAGCAGGAGGTCGGGGGCCCTGTTCTGGATCAGCAGATCCCGCAGCTCCGCCTCGCGCTGGCCCAGGTTGCTGAGGGCCAGGGCCGCGTTGCAGCACGTCTTGGCCTGCATATCGCTCAGCAGCCGGGTCAGCGTGGGCACGGCCCTGCCCAGGGTCCCCGCCGGGCAAGACGCATGGCAGGCGGCATTGCCCACTGCAAAGGTGGCTGCCCTGCGCACGCAGCTCTCCGGGTCTGACAGGCACTCCAGCAGCCTCTCCAGCCAACCGGGCTGGCTCTGCAGCGCTGGGGAAAAGCTGTGGCGGAGCAGGTTGCCCAGCAAGTTGCAGGTTCTGGCCCGTATCAGGTGTTGCTTGTGGCTGAGCAGGTAGGTCAGTGGCTGGTCAGCCACATCTGAGTCCCTTAGGATCCTCTGGAGAAAGGGCAGGTGCTCTGAACAGGCCCGGGCCACATGGGTCAAGAGAGACAGGAGGTCACTTGTGAGTATGACATTGTCTGAGAACAAGACAGACTTCAAGAAGGCAACAATGCGCTCTGAGGCAGCAGCTTCCTTCACCACTTGGTCTATGACCTGTGTGTCAGACACCACAAGTTGGCACAGGAGGCCCATGGGGAGCTCGGTGAATGAGAAGGGCAGATGGTGAGTACAGACCTAAGGCAAAAGGACAGACAGCACTACTGAGTGCACTGCACTTACGTGTGAGCCAAGCCAAGCAAGCAGCTGAAGGCAGCCAGCAGGTCAGCGCAAGCTTAGCAGCCAGTCAAGCTTCTCCAAGGGCTGCATAGCACCCAAATGACATCCTTGTGTAGACTGAACTGCCAACATGATGCGAAGTGGTGCCATGCATTGGGGACTGCAAGGTCCCACCACAGTATGGGGGGAAGGAGGAACATAGGGCCAAGAGAGTACCTGCAGCAGCTGGGCAGAGATCTGGGTATCTCTCACAGCCTCCATGATCAGTGCTAAGGTGTCTTTATCCACATCCAGGGCAAAAGGGAAAGAGAAGAGCTGGCAGACATGGATGACCACATTTGGGACAACGTCAGGGTCCCCATCCTTTCCTGCTTGCCTGAATTTGTGAAAGAGAGAGGGCTTAATACAGAGGTGATCAGAAAAACCTCAGGGCAAAGGGTAAAGGGCATTTCCCATGCCAGGCACTAAGGAGATACTCTGCAAGTGCCAGCTCAGGAACTTCTCAGCCCTTGGTGTGCTCATGTCCATGCCCCATTCAGCAGGTGAGCTCTGCCTGCTTCAACCCTTGCCACAACTCACATCTGTGCCAGGCATGCCAAGAAGCCAGGGGACAGCAGTCTCTTCAGTGTCACCATGAGGACATCATGGGACTGGGTGAGCTGAGACAGACATTGGTGAGACTCACGAGTGAAGATGCTGAGGGCCAGGCTGAGGAATAACAGGATTCCTGCAGGGGAAACAGCAGACAGAAGGGCAAAGCTAGAGAAGGCTGTAAAATCCCTTCACTTCTGTGTGTGCTATACCTCAAGCTGCTCCAGGGTGGATTCTGTGATTCCCTGCCCAAAACCGGAAAATCTCCACCCAGGTGGTCACAGCTGCCAGAGGGGACATTCCCTGCAGCATAGACACCCTTTTTTGTTCCTCCACAGACAGCTCAGCTGAGCTGCTGCCAATTAGGCTCAGCATGGGCCAGCCCAGTCCTCTCTCCCCAGAAGACACTGCAATCCTCAAGAAAAACCACCTGAGTCCTTAGTCTCAGGAAACAGATGTGGACAGGGATAGACATGAGTTAGTCTGAGGGCAGGATGTGAAGCAGGGTCCAGGGCAGATGCCCTGCTGTCCTGCAGCTCCTACCTTGAGGGGAGAGGAGATTCCAGTCTGGTTCTGCCATGGGGTGACCAGCACCTGGGGGTGGGTCTCCCTTCAGCGCTGCCCTGTCAGTGTGCACATGAAGCACCACAGCAACACAATGCCAGACCAGGCTCCATAGCTCTGAGGAAGCAAAGCCCTGCTCCAAGACCACATCCTCCTAGAGGCAGAGAGGCAGATGTCAGAGGCCTTCATGGTCCTCCATGGCTCCCCAGAGTTCTGATACATGGCTCTGCCAGTCCCATGGTCCTGTGAAGGTCACGTCTAGACAGACATAGGCCAGGGGTCTTGCTGCACCTTTCAATAGTATCAGTCCCAGGGCACCTCTGCACTCCTTCACTCCAGTATGCCCATGGATCACCCCTCCCTGCCCATCACTCTTACATCAGCCCTGCAGGGACATAAGGTGACTTTCATGGGGTTGTACAGCTCAGCCAAAACTGCACAGTTCCCTGGTTTTCCTCAGCCTCATTACCAATCTGCGTTAAGGCCTTTTTTCCACCACACCTTTTGGAAGGGACCAAACAAAGGAGATGGCCAGACTGGTACCTGTTCAAGGAGTTTCAGCAGGAGGAAAAAGAGCCCATCATAGAGACCCGCACCCATTGGGAGGGGGAGCTGCAGCTGTAAGAGAGTGGGAGACAGTCTGGAGCTGGGTGCTGGGCTTGAGGGCAGCAGCATCACACTTGCACGCTTCTGAGCCCACCTTTGCACACCTCCACTGTGGGGTATGCATGGGTCCCCAGCTTCTCTGTCCCCATCCCGTACCTCAGCAGGTGCTGTCAGCACATTTGTTACCACTGGTAGGATCTTTTCTCTCTTGAGCTCCAAAGCCACTCCATGCTGACTGAGCTGTGCCAGGAGAAATGCTGCAGCACCCTGTGGGACAAGGAGAGTTCAGCACCTTTGGGACTTTCCCATCTGCTTGGTCACTATTGACCCTTCATCCCTCAGCCTCATCCCACCCTGAGTGAGAAACAGTAAGGCCCAAATGGATGCAGGGGTGTGCAAGGCTCTCAGTAGTGGGTCTGGCAGGGGGAGGTGGCTTACCACAAGGGACACAACAGGAGACTGGGTGATGAGATCCATAGCCAGGGTAACCACCTCCTCACACCTGAAATGTGGGAGCAGGAGAGAAGCACTCTGTTCCCACAGCTTCATATCATGCAGAACAGCAGCATCCAAATACCCACAAGGCTGGGAAGCAGCTGTGTTTCAGGAGGAGCCCTGGTTCACAGCACCTCCTTGTCTGCACGAGGTCATCCTCATCACATCCCCAGCACCCACCCACACTGCCCAGCATTCTGCTGGTATGTCTGAAACAGAGGGATCAGTGGGACCAGGTTCCCAGCTCTGGGCAGTGTGCAGGACAGAGGGCTGTTCAGGGCAGAGTATGTTCCTCTCCCACCCATGAGTGAAAGTATATGCTTACCTGGGAGGGGATACCTGAAGCTGCAGGGTGAGCAGGGCCAGCAGGTACAGAGAGGCTGCCTTCTGGGTCACCTCCACCACAGCGACCTGCCAAAGGAACAAGAGTCATTGCAAGTGAGAAGGAGGTGTTTCTGGGCCTCAGAGGAAAACTGCACTCTTCATATTAAACTCCCCTAAACTCCTTCCCCCCCACAGATTCATCTGACCAGTGCTCAGAGGAATGCATTCTGCTTGCCCACACTCCTACCCTTCACCAGGGCTGTGGTCAGTCCTACCTCAGCCTTCAAGAGCTGCATGAGGGAATCCCACAGTGGTTGGCTCCTTCCCAGGTGCTGGCACAGGTTTGGGCAGGCATGGCAGCCAGCGTAGAGGATCTGCAAGGCAGAGAGGAGAGATGCCTACCGGCCTCTGTAGCCAGGTTCCATCCCATGGCTACCATGGGCTCATTTATTCAACAACTGACACCAGGCAGATCGGAGTCATCAAGGGCTAAGCCCACAGTTCCATTTTCCCCATGCTCCTAATTCCAGAGCAAAAGCCCAGGCACCTCCGGGCAGAGCCAGGTAAAAGGACAGGGCCATTACCTTCAGGACCTTCAAGGAGCAGCCTGGGTGCTCCAGTCTCCCCAGCAGTCTTGCAAGCTGCTGGCTCTCTCCTTCCATGAGCTTTTCAGCTACTGTGTAAGCAACCTGCAGAAATCAGCACTCTGGGCACCTGAAACACTGCACAGACTAGAGAAGTTTAATGCTAGCAATAATTTAATGAAAGAAAGCATCTGTTTCCTACATCTTGCCTGTGTATACTAAGGGATGCCTATCTGCATGACCTAGCATGGCTTCAATGCACAGTCCTGGATAAGATTCCTCCTCTGCTTCCCTCCTTGTTGACTCAGAGTTAAAGAATCAAATGTAAAACTGTAAATGTTTTCCCTCTTACTGAGCCTTCAATTTCAGATTTCCAACAGCTCATATCACTGTAATAAAAGAATTCTTCACATTTTCCTTGCATTGCCTAGTTCTTTACTTAGCCCATCTCACAGTTCAGATCCTAAGTTTGAGTCTCTTAATTGATTCAAGAATCCTTACATTCATAAAGTCAGCTGTTGGCTGGGGAGGTGCAGCCCACAAATATGAGCCCTGCAGCCAATAAAGCGAGAGGCTGGATCCCAGCCCTCCACTCTACTCTACTGTTGAGAAAGAGATCCTCCAAAGGGCTGCTGCCCCTGTGGAGACCGCACCTCTTCACGCTGTACAGAGGGCTGGCCTGACCTGCTGCTTGGCTTCTCGACAGCTGTTTCTCTCCAAGGCGATGCTGCATGCAGCAGCCAGTGCAGCCAGGAAGAGGTCTGTCACACATGAGCTCTGGTCATGGGCTGACTTGCCCTCCACTGCTGCACCTGCACAGGGACAGAGCTTGGGAGTCATTATGCCAGAGGTGCTGAGGGGCAGCAAGATGGGGTTGGATGGCAAGAGAGAAAAAGTCAGGCTTGTGACATGAGAAGGGTGAGATCTGAGATTGAGGGAGGAGAGCCCAAGTTAGCAGGGGTCTGGACAGATAAGTTTCAGCCACCACTGCAGGACAACAGCACTACAATGGCTGTCAGTGCTCTGATGGAGCTTAAGGGCAGGAAGGAGAAGAAACCCCAGGAAGAGGTGGTGAGCTGCTACCACTGCTACCTCGAAGAGCAGGCTGCTCTGAGACAGATCCCTGAAGAAGTCTGTTCAGCAGAGGCTGATGCTCCTCTTGCAGCCTGGTGTAGAAGTGTGCAGAGATAGAGGGATCTGCCGTGTCCAGGCTCTCACAGAGCTGAGTGAAGCACTGGGGAAGACACAGGGGTTGCCATCACTGCAGACTGAGTTTGAGAGGGAAGAGAAGGACAGCACAGGAGGAAGCTGTGGAAGGACAGCAGAAATAGGAGAAAGACTCGTGCTGGAACTTCAGGGACCACCAAATGTCCACTCCAGCCAGGTTACTATACAGGACCCACATCTAGCTGCATGCTGCTGAAGTGAGGGGTACCCATGGAGGCACATGTCCCTCCTCACCTCTAGCACAGCCTGACAGAGGATGCCCAACAGCTATTTTTGCTCTTGCTGACTCTGGTGCTAAAACATGCAGCTTGAAAACAAAGGCTAAAATATATCAAATGCAAGCCTGTACGCATCTCCTGCCTGAGCCACATGTGAATTATACACCAATGCTGAGAACCTGCTGTGTCCACCCAGCACAATCCCAGCAGCAGAACTTTTGGCAGAAGAGCCAGAGGTATGTCTGGTGAAGCGACACTTTTTGTGCCAGGCTACGTACAAGGGGCTGCACCTGCCATCGGCTCAGCTAGTAAAGCCACACCAGAATGGTAAGGCCAGCAAAGGTGTCCCTTCAGAGACCTTCTTTTTGTATGCAATTCCCTGCAAAAATCCCAATGGGTGAGACAGCCTGCCCTGAAAAGAACGCATCAGACCCCATAGTCCTCAGGCTGTGTTCCCCCAACATACACAAACAACCCCATAGCTTCTGTCCCTGTCGCAGAGTGAGGAGGGAGATGGGGACACCCTTACCAGGAGGCTTTGCTGGCAGAGTCTCATCTCACTGTCGACTGGCACAGCCAGCAGCTCTGGCAGCAGGGTCAGGAAGCAGTCAGCGCTCTCCTGCAGGCTGTAGGGGCAGCAGGGGCAAATGAGAAACATGGCCCCTTGCTGTGAGGACAGGCCCACACGGCCCTGGCTAATGGAGCAGGCAGCACACATTCACACTGTGAGCTGCTGTCAGCAGGCAGCACAAGTGGACTTGTCAACTGTGCCTTTCCTTTAATTAGTCCATTCAAGAAAAGTGCTCCTCTGTGAGCACAGCAATATGGCATGAAGTGCTTAGACTATGATGCTCCCCCACAGAGACAACTCCAGCTGCAGGATATGAACACCATCCTTCCACCTACTGCTGCATCCCCAAAGTAGGTGGAGAGACCTCAGGGAACAGGAGGTTGTCCCTACCTGTCCTTTTGCCCACTCTCCTCCAGGCTGCATTCACTGCTGAAATAAACTTTGGTCACCATAAGGAGGTCTGTCAGCACAGCAATACACCAGGGCTGCTGCAGAATCCAGAAAGAAACCACAAAAGGGGATTGTCTGCTGGCCATCCCCACACCACTACGACAGGATCCTTCCCTACCAGAACCTCCCCCCTTCTCAAGGGTGCCTAGAAGAGGAACCTGTGAGCCAGATCCAGAAGGACACCAGGGCCTCCTCAGCACCAGCACTCTGCAGGGCTGGAAGGCACCCATATTTCTCTGGGCTTTTACACCCACCTGCTTGGTGACACCGCTTTCCAGGATCTGCTTGGCTAGACACAGCAGGGACAGAGGCACATTCAGCTCTTGGCAGAAGTGGTCCAGCAGCTCAGCATCACACCGGGTGGACAGGAGGTTGCCCATAACACGAAGCACAGAACGAAGATGGGAGGCTCCCTCCAGCATACCCTCCAGCACCTGGACACAGAGAAGCCAGAAGAGCTTGTAATGAGCAGTAGTTTTGGTGTCTTCACCATTCATGGAGCAGCCCTTTAACCCATTCAGGCAGGGGACAGCAGAAAAGCAGATGGTAAGCCAAATGCACAAGACAGCTTGTGCACTTGGCTGAGAAGCAAAGGATCTTTTAGAGAAGCAGAGGATCTTTTTCCTGGCTGGACTGAGGACTCTCCGTATGTTTCCAACCTAATCCTGACAAAGAAGGTAGCATCTAAGTCTCCAGTTTTAGTTGCCTGGGCCAGTCATCACTTACCTGCTGAGCAGAGTCTGCTAGGCGGTCCTGGACACGGTGCCGGAAGGTCGGGTCCCTCAGGAGGCTCAGAGTCACATTCAGCTGCATGGCTGAGGGCTCAGTGTCCTCAATCAGGTGCTGCCATTCCTCATCACTCTCCAGCTCCTAGCCACAGAGGAAAGAGGGCTGATGCCACAGACCCTGCCAGTCCCAGGGTCTCTGTACCAGCCCCTGGTGACCGGGCCCTGCTGTCCTCACTCAAGACACATCTTACCTCGCTCTCCAGGTCCACGGCCTCAATGCTGTGCCTGCTCCATGGCTCTGCCCTGCCAGCACCAGCCTGTGGAGGGGAACCTGCTCCAGGAAACTCCCACTCATAGTCTCGAGAGAGGCTGTGTTGCCTGGCCAAGGAAACAGTACAGTCAGTGAAAGACTTTCCTTTCCCTCTTCCCCTTGCCCCAGCCTCTGCTTCCCTCACCCTGGGTTGGGAGGAGACTCCTCAAACTCCCACTCTGCTGTGCTGCTCTTTCCTTGCAGGAGACACGGATTCTTCTCACTGGAGGCAGCCAATGCCTGCCTCTCCTCAGGGGCTGCCTTCCGTGATGCTGCTCTGGGTCCGTGTGTGGGATGTCCATTGACAGATTCCTTCATAGATGAATCACCTGCCTTCAGTTGGCCCTGGTGATGGCAGAGAAGTTTGGTCAGGGCAGGGCTACTCAGTCAGATGAGTCCCCTAGACTCCACCACCGCGAGCACCCCACATCCTGCCTTGTGTGTTGCTGACACCCCAGCCTGACCCATGTACTCATGTGTTTTCCCCCAGGACCCACTTCAGTGCCCTTCCTTTGCCTTGACTGTGAGACATAACCAGGGGAACCCCACACTTTTCTCCACCTTTTTCTGTGTCTCTTCAACCATCTTCTGCTGTGCCTTTCTCAGGATCCTGGACTGGTTGCTCCTGGGGGCTGCAGAATGGACTTGCTGCTCCTTCAGGGCCTGCAGCTCTGGCGACAGCTTGGTGGTGAAGGGGTTTGAAATCCCATGCTCTTCTGTGTCATCAATCACTGGGGAGGCAAGAGGAGAACTTCAGCAGCAGTTCTCCCTCGGCACACAGAGAGAGTGATCTCTCTTGGGATCCCAGGGGAATCCTAAGGGACTCAGAGCAAGATCAGGAGCAGGAGCTAGGAGTCAGTGCTTGGAAAAAGCTGAGAGGAGAGAGGCTTAGACCAGGATAGTGAAAACAGCAGGGCAGGGAGGTCCTCCCAGTCTCCAGACAGTAGTAGAAGGAAACAGACCTGGACAGTTTTGGAAAAGAAGTAATGACTCACCAGTAACCCGTCCAGCAATGAAGGGGTGAGAAAGTAGCTCTGGCCATGACAGGCGCTGGTGGGGGTCCTTCATTAGTAATCCCTGAAGGAAGTTCTGCAGAGCAGCAGAATCACTGACACATGTTCAGCACCCACCAGTGAGCATAGTGTACCCACCAGTCTCCCACACTGAGGGCACCCAGGAGGCCTGCCTTTCCTGCCTCGCTCTGGGAAATGAGTAGCTCTAGTGCTTAGGGCAGATGGGGAGACATTTCCCTTTGCAACCCAATAAATCACTCCTCTGCTGTTGGACCCAGTTTCCCAGCTTATGGACAGCAGATATTTGGTAACAGTGATAAGAATTCCCCTTCCAGGAGGTCCAACTCTCATTGCTTTTCTGTGTTTTGTCCCTGTTAGGGGACATAAAAGCTAAGAGTGACCCATCAGGGCAGCAGGCAAGGCCAAAACTGCATTAACAGATCTCACCCTGCAGACAGAGGTCTTACCTTGAACAGCCCTTACCTTGAACACTGGGCTCATGTTCATGGGCCATTTGACAGGGTCCTTGATGATGAGGCTGACAAGCTGGAAGATGCTGTTGGTATAGAAGGGAGGAGTGCCCACAAACAACTCGTACAAGATGCAGCCCACAGACCACAGGTCTGTTGTATGGTCATATGGCCGTTCTTCCACCAGCTCAGGGGACATGTACAGTGGGGTGCCCTTGATGGACGTCAGCACCATGGTGTGGATGCTCATGGCACGGGCAAACCTGCTCAGAGCAAAGCACAGATCACAAATTCAGGCTGAAACATCTGCTGCAGCTCCCAGGGAGTTCCCCATGAGTTTACCAATACTTCTTCCCTCTGGAGGACAAAATCTCCCCTCTCTGCTTAACCTCTAAATATGCACAGAATCCAGGTCCCCTTCCGCATTCCTCCTCTACAGCATCCAGGAAACCCCTTGGCTTCTCTAAGCTGGCCCCCAGCACTCACCCAAAGTCACAGAGCTTGACAACACCATCTTTGCCCAGCAGGATGTTCTGGGGTTTCATGTCACGATGCAGGATGCGATGGGAGTGCAGGTAGTAGAGAGCAGAGATGAGCTGGGCAGCTATGGTCTGGACCTGCCAGAGACACAGAAGCCTCACCCTGTGTCACATGGTGCCACCCGCTGGCACAAACATGGGGACCAGGTCCCTTATGGCCTGGCTCCCACACTACTTCTACTTTTGTCCTGTTTGAGGCAAGGACCAACCCCAGCTACTGGACAGCAGTTTCTTGGAGTGGGCCAATAGCCAAGGAAGCTATGGTGCTTTGGCCCTTGTAAAGAAAACAGAGAAACTGAGATCTCTGCAGGACCCCACTGTCCCACAGTGCCAACCTGGCCACCTCTCCAGCCTTTTCAGAAGCTCTGCCAGATAAAGCCCCAGAGGCACCCTCATCCTCCTGTCATCTCCTGGCTCACAGCAGAGAGAGACCCTCTGCCTGCAGGCACACAAGTCCTGTTTTCTCCATTCTGCAGCAAACACTGCATGGCCACTGCCATGATAGAAACCTGGTCCTCAGGCAAACTCCCATCATCCTCCAGGATCTGGAAGAGCTCTCCCTCTGCGTAGTCAGTCACTACCACCACCTGGAAGGAAGAGCAGCATGGTGAGATCAGGCCCTGGGGACCAGGACAGAGCAGAGTAAGAAGTCTGAAGGAGGTGTTGAGGTGTCATTATGCAAAGTCCATCAGCTTAGGCTGAGACTTAAAAGAGAAGAGAAGAGAGTTCCCATGGCTACACTGCAGCAAGGACTTGGCACTTGGCAGAGGTCTTGTAGCTGTCCATATCTCAGCCAGCCAGCAGAAACAACGCAAGAGGGAAGGACAGGTCAAGCCCAGAACTTGGTACTTCCAAGCTCAGTGGATAGAATCACTACCTTGAGCTTGTTTTGAATCTGCTCTCCAATGTCTTCATTTCATGTTCCCGTGTGCCATAGAACAGTCTTCAATCCTATCTTACCATATTCTATCCATAAGAATTTAAATCAGTGAAAAGCCAGTCTCTGAAGAGACTGATGAGTGAAGAGTCACCCTCATCCTTGATCCCAAACCACTCCTCCTACATCACACAGCCCCTCGTCAGCTCCTTCACCTCTGTATATGACCTAGTGCAGCCCACACAGGTGTTGCCTCCCCACATAGCACATACTAACAGGCTCTGAAAAACACTAACCAGACCCTGAGATGAAGTCACCAGCATCTCCTGAGAAAGATGTCCCTACAGCAGCAGAGGACAGCCCTTGTTCCCCTGCCCCAGTCAAGCAAAAGCCTTTGCCTGGAGTAGTCCCCTTCACCTCCTTAGCAGTCTCAAAGCTGTCAAGCATCTGGATGATGTTGGGGTGATGGAGGTCTCTCACAATCTCAATTTCCCGCTGCAGGTTCTTCAGCTCCTTCTCAGACCGCCCCACCTTGGGGATGAACTTCAAGGCCACCACCTTTCAAAGCAGGAAAATCTGGGATCAGACCAGGCTACTGGTCAGACTAACCCTGGCAAAGGCTGCTTTTAACCCAAACAGGACTCAGTACTTTCTAGCTGAACACAGACAATAGAACAATGAGACATTTGTTCACTGGGTCCCTTGGACCGTATGGCTCTCCCCAGGCCTTTGCACATCAATACTCTCACTCTTCTTTTCACACTAGCATTTAAAGCAAAGAAATGTAATCAGTGAACATAGATAAAACCAGGACTTCAGAAAGATCAGACAGGGTCTCGAGGGCCTGGTGAACAGCAGGTCTAACATGAGCCAGCAGTATACCCTGGAAATGAGGAACACTAGCAGCACCCTGGGCTGTATCAACAGACAGGAACTGCAGCAAAGTGATTATTGACCTTTAGTTCTAATCTTGTGCATCATGTTGGGAATATTGTGGCCAGGTTTTTGCCCCAAAAACATAAACTGGAAAGGGTATAGCAGAGAGACCCCATGATGGTGAGGGGACTGAAGCACGTGAGAGGACAATATGGGGATTACAAATTGAAACAGAGGGAGGTTCAACTTGACAAGTGGAAAACATATTCATCCTAGTAATATCCAGGCACCAGCTGTGGGATGTTTGTCTTGGGAGTTTCAGAGGATCTAAATTTAGTGCTGGCTCTGCTTTGAGGTCTTGAGGTCGCTCCTGATGTCCCTTGAAACCAGATGACTTAGTGCCAGCCGGAGCTGGTCAGGAACGTCAGCAGAAAGCCGAATGAATGCCGAGTCCTAAAATCCTGGAAGAGCCTCAGTACCCAAGAGGCACCAGAAACCAGCCCCGGCCACAACCAGCCGAGCCCCAGCCCGCTCCCCTCACCTGGGCGCTGTGCTTCCGGCGCCCCTTGTACACGCGCCCAAAGGACCCTTCGCCGATCATTTCCAGGACGTGGTAGTTCTCCATCGTTCGGGACGGGGCCGCTGAGCTGCCGAGGCGAAGAGGCCAGTGAGGAGCAGCGTTTCCCCTTCCGCGAGCAGCTCTCCTGCTGCGGAGCTGCATGCGGCGCCCGCTCCCCCGGGCGAGTATCTCCCCACCCCTGCCTCAGGCTTTGCTCCTGCCCGGCGGTTCCAAGGCAGGACGAGCCCCGAGCCCTGGCGGCAGCAATCCCGCTGCGGGATGAACCTGGCCCCGCTGCCGAGGCGTCTCCTGGCAACGGGCTCCCCGCTTCCGCTTCCGGGGCGAGCGGGGAGATGGCGGCGGCAGCTGAGGAAGCGGAGGCGACGGACTGGTAACAGCCCCCGTACCTTCCCTGCTCTCTGCACCTCTCCCGCGTGCCCGCGCCCTTCCCGTTCCCCTCACCCCTGGCCCGCCGGGGCCGTCTGACCCCCGCCTGGTCGGTTCCCGCAGGGCGCTGCCGCCGGAGGTGGAGGTGCTGGAGTCCATTTACCTGGAGGAGCTGCAGGTGGCGCGGGGCCTGGGCAGGTACGTCCGGCGTTCCCCATCCCCGACCCGGCCCGGCCCGGCCCCGCGCCGCCCTCCTCACCCTGACATGCCCCTTCTCCAGGTGGGAGCCCTGGGAGATCAGCATCACCCTGCACCCTGCCACTGCCCAGGACCAGGACTCCCAGTACGTCCGCTTCACCCTGGTGCTCTCCGTGCCCCCTCAGGTAGGCTGCCCGCGCACCCCGTGCCCCTGCACCTCCTAGCCTCAGACCTCTCCACTTTCCTTGTTGTGCTTTGGGTGTTTCTCTTTTATTCTAGTATCCTGATAAAGCTCCAGAGATTTCCATCAGGAATCCACGGGGGCTGTCAGATGAGCAAATTCAAAAGTAAGTGCCAGGAGGGTGGGGAGTGGCACTCCTTTCCTCCAGAAATCGGGAGGCAGAACTGATGGACAAGCCTTCTCTAATTCACGTGGCTTCCCATGAATCTGGTTAACAGATGGATGCAGGTCCCTAAATCACTTTGTCCTAAATCTCTCAGGAGCTACTGGTGCCGAATTTGACACAGAGGGGTCCACCTTGTGGTTGTTCCTCTGTGGTCCCCTTGAAATGCTATTTGGATCCCTGGGGCCTTGAAAGTTGCTGCTCCTGTCCTGACAGAGCTGGGACTGATCCAAGTCCTTCAGCAGCCCATTGTTGCTTTGGTCCTTGGTGCAGTGGAATGTGTGTAGAGACCTTGGTGCCTGCCAGCAGCACAAGAGGATGTGGTTCCCAGCAGACTTGCTCAGGGGCTGCCATCAGGGATTCACCAAAACCAAAGGGTGCTGGGTGAGCTCAAGCTGAGGCCATCAGCAAACCTGCTCCTGCAAGTCCTGTTGTGACAAAGGCTTCCTGTGCACTGGCTTGTGGGGAGCCTAGACAGCACATGAATATATGTGTGCATGTGTGTCTATCCTGTGCTCCAAGCAAAGCCTAAAGACCAGTGCTCTTTTTCTTCCTCTTGTCATGGCAGGATGGCAGATATATGGGACAATGAAAAGGTATAGCTAAGTTTGCATTAAGGATTTCTGCTTCTTTCCTGTAGGATTTCCCAGACCCTCAGAGGTGTTGCTGAAGCCAGGCTGGGGACAGAGGTGCTCTATGAACTGATAGAGGTGAGAGCGAGGAGATTGTGTGTGGCAAGCCACAGATGCTAAGCCCTAAATGCCCAAGGGGTGGGACATCCCTAAGCCCATGGGCAGGCCAGTGAGTAAAATGCTTGCTTTAATACTTTCACAGAAGGGAAAGGAGATCCTCACTGACAACAATATTCCTCAAGGACAGTGTGTAATCTGCCTCTATGGATTCCAGGTAGGCTTGTGTCTCTTCACCCCACAAACTGACTGGGAAGTGAGGCAAGTCTGACACTGGGATATCAGCCTAGGACCAAGATGCACCCCAGCAGCCCCCTGCCTCCCATTCTGCACAGGGCCTTTCCTAGTGCAATACATGCTGCTCTTCCCATCAATCTCTAGATAATCTTCTACAGAAAATGAGCATCTCCAAAGAAGCACAGGCCCTGGGGCTAGTTAATGGTACATTTCAGCTTCCCAGTGTTGGCTACACCTCACCTGAAGTTCAGCACACAGGTGGTCAGGAGGGACTAGAACATATTCATGTGGTCTGCTGAGACAGGGTAGCAGGCCTTACCAGGATTGCAAGGAAAGTCAGCACCTGCCTAGGAAGGAGAACACATCAGGTGGGAAGATTGCTGTTTACACAGAAACAAATGCGGATAAATCAGTCATAAAATCTTTGCATCTTGACATTAGGAGTATTTCTAATATTTGAAACAAGAAGCAGCATCCCAGTAGTTGCTGAAGTAGTAGAGATGCAGCCCAACAGAAGATGCTGGGTGGCTCTGCTAGCACTTGCACTAGTTCTCTATGGATACCACTGACATGGAAGTGAAAACCGAGCTCAGCTGGTTGGTTACACAACTCTTTGCTTAGAAATCCTTCAAAGATAACCTTTTCTCTTGACAGGAGAAAGAAGCCTTCACAAAAACCCAGTGCTACCACTACTTCCACTCCCACTGTCTGGCCCGCTATGCCCAGCACATGGAGGAGGAGATCCTCATGCAGCAGGAGGAGAGAGAGCAACACCTTGCACCATCCCCCAAACAGGTATTGGGCCTCCTTCCTTGGCCCTCTGCACAGACCCTTGTAACATTTGTATCACCCTCTTTGGGACACAGAGCCTGCACTGAGAATCAGCAGAGATTAGACTAAGCTATCTCCAAAGTGCCCCTTCCTGACCAAACAAGTTGGTTTATTGTATCTCTGGGACAATGCCTGCTGTGTGAGGGGGTAAGGGAGTTGCATTTTTAGACTTCTGGAACTACAGAAGTTAGAAAAGAGAGCTCCTTCCCTAGTCCTAGTCCTTGAACTGTGGGCAGTTGCAGCAGGTAAACACAATCACCTATGTTTTGGGGTGATAAAACCTGCCTAGCACATGTTGGAACAGTTGTCAGCTGCAGAGCAAACAGCACAGCTGAGCACAGAACAAATCAAAGGCTCCTTACAAACGCTTCCAAAGAGGTGCTGCCTAGATGACACACTCCACTTTGGAGCAGAAAAAAATAGATCTTAGGTTGAGGGCTGAAGCCATATGTGTTGACAAGGGTGCTTTGTAAAGCAGTCAGCTGCTGGAGCACAAATTCCAGCATGCCTCATGTGGAGACACCAACACCTTCCATAGCAGCTGTTGAGATGCCAGACTGCTTTCATGCTGCTGAAACACCTCTGGGCTTCCTTACCTTGGCAGAAGAGTGAAGAAGACCACCCTGTTCCACTTCCAGGGTGGTGTTATGGGGCAGTGCGTGAGCTGGGTCACAGACAGGG
The DNA here is from genome assembly GCA_013397375.1 of Toxostoma redivivum. Classification (NCBI taxonomy): domain Eukaryota; kingdom Metazoa; phylum Chordata; class Aves; order Passeriformes; family Mimidae; genus Toxostoma; species Toxostoma redivivum. The sequence continues at coordinate 92,983 of VXBI01000290.1, read as the reverse complement.
TTTGCAATCATCTCTTGCATCCCCACAGGAAGTTGGTGTGCAGTGCCCTGTCTGCCGGGAGACCCTAGTCTACGACCTCTATGCTCTGAAGGCAGCGCCACCCCCACAGCACCCTCTGGTAAGAGACGGGGGCTCACCTGCCCAGTTGTGCCTTCTCACTGGGTAGCTTCAGCTGGGACACTGTAAGGGATGAATGCATGCACACTCTCTCTCAGGTCCTCCTAGATGTCCCATCCAAAGGGCAGTTCACAGAGAGCAGGTTCAGTTTGTATAGCCCTGAGTTGAGCAGATGTGCTGAGAGAGAGGTGATTCTGTCATGGGGAACATCTCTGCGCTTACTGGGATACAATCAGGTCAGGAGAGTGATCAGATGGTAGCTTCTCTACATCCTGTCTCACAGCAGGATGGCCCAAGGCAGTCACTGCAGAAGCAGTGGGTCTGCACTGGGATGCTTGGCTTCTGCCCAGGGATTTTACATGCATCTGCAGGCCTGGTCAATGTGGCAGAAGGAAGCAGGTTGCCTGGCACTGTGCAAAAAAGGATTTGGGGAGTAGCTCCCAGCCCTGCCACTGCCTATCCATGCTAGGTGTTGAGAGAGCCCTTACCCTGCCTTGCTTTCTTCTGCTTAGGAGCCTTACAGGCCAGATGCCAAGGTGCTGCAGCACCAGGAAGAACTGCGCCTGATTTTCAAGAGACAGCAAGAGAAAGGGGGAATCATCGACCCTGAGGCAGAGAGGAACCGGTATTTCATCAGCCTCCAGGCGGTACGGCACTGGGGGTAGAGAGCTGCTGAGGGCTCTGGGCTGTAGGACCAAGCACTGTCATCTGCTATGGGACACCCCTGTCCTTTTCTTAACCGGTGGCTTCTTTCTTTCAGCCTTCAGCTGCTGTGGATCCAGGCCAAGCAGCCACTGCCTCTGAGCTGTTGGTGAGTGCCCACACTGTGGACATGCCCCAGCCACCCAGTCAAGCCTCGGCTCCTGAGCCAGCTGGGGCATCAGAGGCCAGGGTGGAACCTGGGCGACCTGAGAGGTCTGCTGTGCCCAGGGAGCAACTGAGTAAGAGGGAGAGGCACAGAGGGGAGAGGCCAGGCTCCAGAGGCCGGGGCAGGCAGCTGTGCAGTGGCTCGCAGGAACCAGGAGAGGAAGCCTGTCATCCACTCCATGGCTCCAGGGGGCCCAGGGTCTTCAGCCAGAGACCAGAGCGTAGACCTGCTGGACGGCACAGCCAGGAGTTTTCAAAGCCTCATAGTAGAAGCAGGGGTGCTCCCTTGTCTGAAAGAAAGGAGTTGTGCCATGAAGACCTCTCACTAGCAACAGAAACTGTGGACTTGAAAGGGGAGCACTATGATGTGGAGAAATGGAGCGCAGAGGAGGGGACTGAGGCCCAGGGAAGGAAAAAGGAGAACCTGATGTTCAATCACAGTGACCACAAAGCTGCCCCCAACTGGCAGGGCCACCATAGGCCCTGGGGTTGTGGAAGATGGGACAGGTCCAGAGTTCAGGAGCATGGTTCCTACCCCAGAACACCAAGAGGGCGAGGGGTGTTCAGGCCCAGTGGACATCGAGAAGCCCATCTTGAGAAGGAGAGTGGCTCCTAGCAGGAATGATGAGGGGGCTGGACTGGAGGAAAAAAGGGCTGTTTCTGGGGAGAACAATGAAGGCAAAATGAAGCAGTAGAAAGCAGATACTGTACCCCCTGGAAGGGAAGAGGCAGATGGAATATGGGACAGCTTGGGACATGCAGTGTTGCCAGTGTAAATGGTGCAGATTTAAGCATAGTGTTAATGCAGTGTAAAGCATCTTGGCATGAGCAGCTGGCTGTTACCAGCATTGGAGAAGTGGAATCTTCAGCCTTGGTCTTAGAGGACCCAGAAGACAGAGGTAGCTTTGGGGACCTGCAGCCATTGTCCTTATAGGTGAAATGCCAAGAAATGTGCACACCTACGGAGCAAAGGGACTGAGCCCAGCATGGTGCCATGACAGAGCCAAAGTGTGGCAAGACCTTCCCCAGAAGCCAGGGGAGCTGTGGTGATGCCAAGCGATGGGACTGTGCCAGGGGAGTATCTTGGAGCTCAGCTCCACTTGTTCTGTCTCCCATTCCTTCTCAGAGCACCTTCCCAACTGCTGAGATTGGCCAGGCAAGTCCTTATTACACAGGACATTGCCCAGTCCCAACCAGGCTTCACCTTGGCTCCTGCTTCTCCAGGAAGCCCATATTTAACTGGAGCTCCTGCCCTGTCTTTTCAGCTGCTTTTGTGCAGGCTGAAGCTGATGGGGGGAACCTCAGAAGAGAGTGCTCTGCTTTGTAACCTATATGTGTCAGAATCCCCCTCCAAGGCCAGGCTGTCTCTTGGCACTTGTGACAACCCAGAAGTGAAAACATGCTCCAGTATTTTGGATACTGCTACCTTCCTGTAATCTTCAAGCTGATATTCTTTAAATGAGGATTTGCTATTTACACTAACTTGGTGCAGTTACACCTGCTACTAGTCCACAGATGTAAATAGTGTCTCAATCCAAAGCCTTGAAGAGTGATCCCATTGCCCCAGGTGGGGCAATGCTATTAAATTAATTCATTGGGTCTTCTCCAGAGCCTGCTCCCTTTGTTTCCTCTGCCCTCTTGCTCTTGTTTGTTGCTTTTTGGAGCAAAGGTGTTGATCCCTGGTATTTTTCAATTTCTTCCCTTTTCCCTAGAAGCAGGGCTGAGGCAGAGACCTTCCCTTTGCACTCCTGGGTAGTAGGAGGGCTCCCTGCTTTGCCTGGCTTAGTATAAGCTCTCTGCCTCACCTGAACAATACCGATTCCTTCACACTTGTTTGTGCCTTGTCCCCTACCTCTTGTGCCACACTCCTTCTGCTAAGTGCAAAAATAGCAGTGCTACAGTGGACTTGCCAGAACTTCATGTGAGATCTCCAGGAAACCAATGGTGTGTGCCAGGAGGGCATTTGCTAGTGCACACATCTGTCTGGCTGAGCTTTGGCACATGAAAGCTGCACTATACCCTTTCTTGACTGAGAATAACTCATCTGCTACCGTGCTTACTCCATGCCTGGACCTGAAGAGGTTGTTTTAACCTGCTGCCCAAGAACCTTCTGTGCTTAAATTTCCAATGCTGGTCTATTTTTAACCTTAATGCTCTAAAATTATTCTTTTTTTTCCTCCCTCCTTGGCCTGAGCGTACACTACCTGTCCTGGGCTGGGTGATTTGAGGATGACAGCTGAGCACTTGTGCCCTGAAGAGAGCCCTAATTTTTCTTCAGTGCTCCCTCTGTCCTTGTTTAGCTGGTTTCTGGGGGGATGGCCTGCCCACAGCTGGGTGAAAAGGTGCAAACTTTACCTGACATTGGTGCTTATTCCGCTGCCTCCTGCCTTCACTGGTGAAACTGCTGTGCTCCAAGAAAGGCATTTGATTGTGTCATGGAAGATCTCTGCCCCTCAGAGCAGCTGAAGCTCCTTGGCTTCCTCTGGTGAGCCAGGAAAGCTGCTGTGCCATGTTTGGACCATGGGAATTAAGCCATGGAAATCCGAATGAGGACCCGGATAACTTGAATCAAATGCCAGATATGTTACTGGGAAGGGATTTTTTCCCTGGGAATAATGCTTTAGGAAAGGCTCTCTCTGACTCACTGCTGTCAGCCTGGAGCAGAGAACATTTTGCAACAGTATGTGGTAATTAATTTGGGATAAACAAACCAAACCTCCAGGTCAGAGGGGATGAAGAGAGCCTGCAGGCTGGCCTGAGTCCCCTTGGTGTCCACTTCTGTCACTCACCTACCTCACAAGGCTGTTGTGAGGCTTAACTCAGGCCAGGCAGAAAGGCACTGGCAGCATCTGTAGCATTAACACTATTAAAAAAGCAAGCAGTGAGAGATGTTGCATGTGGTGGCACCGGGTCCCTCTGGTTCTCCCCCAAACACTCCCCATCCCCCCAGACAGCCATGGGACATTTGCCATTCACTCACTAGAAGCTGGATCTGAGCAGCCAGCCTCTGTGGGATGACCAGACACAGGGTGAGATGCCAATGAGCAGCATCCTGCTCCTTCGTTTGCAGAAACATTTGTCCAAGTTTGGGGTTGCATTAAAGCAGTGCCTGTTTGCACCAAAATCCATCCAGGGGCCATTGACTGTGCCTCTGTGTATTGCCATGTGCTCTTGGCTATGTCTTGGCCACACAGGGCAGAGTCAAGAGGAGGGCTAAGCAGTGACCTACAGTTTGGGTTTGGCTTGGAACCCATTCCCCCAGCCCAAGCAAGGTGATGCAACCCCCAAAACTGACCACATTAACATAGGACTGGCTTTGGGGAAACTGATTTTCAGGATTCTGCAAGAGGGACTGGAAAGAGAGAGCTCTTGGGAAGATATGCTGTGACTGGCCAAGGTCTCTCATCTGCCCTCATACAGCTCCAGGGCCCCACATCTCCTCTGGGGGGAAGGACAGTCATGCTCACCTAGGAACAATATCCAAGCCGATCTGTGGCTTGGCATCATAACTCAGCAGGACCAGTGGCACCAGCCTGGAGCCCAGGGACAAGGAGTTATCTCTTAGGAGCTGCATTTTTTCAGAAACACTCTGGATTTGCAGTACTGGCCTTGCCAGGCCCTGGTCAGGAAGGCTCTGGACCAGCAACTGGATAGAGAGGCAACCAGCAGGAAAATGGACCAGAGAGACAAGACCTGTGTTGTGCACTTCACAGAGGATATCCACAAACCAGTGAGACTACTGTTTTAAAAGAACAGACACTTTTAGCAGTGTAGAACTTCAATGTCCTGCCCAAAGGAAATGCCCTTCTGGGGCACCTCCAGGCTGACCCACAAGGAAGGGGATTCACACCAGGAGCCTTGGTAGCTTACAGCAAACCCAGCATGAGGCACACACTGGTGAACACGGCTGGTGCAGTAGCACCCAAGTCTGGGGAGCAGCAAGAGCCAGATTTCCTCCCTTGCTGTGAGGCTGGCAGCTCTGACTCTCCCAAACCAAGGCATAGGAGAGGAAGAGGTGAAGAGAGACGTGGCCTGTGCAGGTGGGAAGCTTCATGGCATCCCCAGGATGGTCAAATCTTTGTCCCAGTCCTCTGCATGTCACAAGGGAAAGCTGACCCCTGGTCACAGCAGGCTGGAGCTTATGTTTGAAGTGGCTCCTTCAGGGTCCGTCTTGTACAGCATGAAGTGGCCTTGCACCTGGGCAGCGCTGATCTGTTTGGAGACTGCCAGCGCCTGCTCTGCAAACTGTTGGGCTGCAGCCGGGGGCTGCTCAGGGTAGAAGCGCTGGAACATGCAGGTGAGCTGCCAGTGGGAGCAATGGCCCACATACTGCTTCAGATCCACACGGCCAGGACGCACCAGGGCTGGGTCCAACCTGTCACGAGACAAAGGTGGGACTGGAAAACCTGATCAAAGCATCAGTTCAGGGTGAGTCCTGCAGGAAGCCCCTATCCACACTAGCACAGCCCCCATCCTTTCTGCAAAGTGCCATGCACTGTGAGATGGTAAAGGGGCAAAACAGGTTCATCCCTGGGGAGACTGAGGGGAAAATCAACCCAAAAAGAAAGGGGAGAGCTGGGGAAGGACTCACTTCAAAGGAGGACAACAATGTCCTGGGAAACGGCTCTGCCCACCTCTGTCCCATGAGCAACCTCTGAACAAACCCCTACGCCAGCTCAGTCTGGAGTGAACCAAGCCTGCCAAGCACAGTAGTTGTCCAGGCACCATGAGCTCAGGCTGATTCCCACCAACCCAATGGGCTGCACATGAGGCCAGCACTTCACTCACAGCATGGACACAACCCCAAAACTTGCAGCTCCCCATGGGCAGGAAGGTGAATCCACTCCTGAAGGACACAACCATGTTATGAACAGCCAGTAGGCATCTGAGGCTCCAGCAAAAGGGATCCTGATCAGCAATCAAAGGATCTGCATCCCAAGGGAGAATGTGGGAAATCTGTACCCCCAGTCTTCATGCGGGAGGATTCAATAAATAAAGCCCAGCAAAAGAGAGCAAGGTTTTCCTGTGCTACCCACCCCACTCCCTCCCAGGGGCAGCTCTGACCTGTCTACATAGTTGGTGGTCATGAAGACAATCCTGGCTTCTGTGGAGGCCACACCGTCCAGCGCATTGAGGAGACCACTGAAGGTCAGGCGCCCCATGCCTTGGTACACAGCTGGGTCTGGGAACAGAGGTGTCTGAGATCGTAGCCATTGGACACTAACCCTGTGCAGGCTTGCTGGCCACCTGCCTATCACCTGAGGCTTATGCCAATCTCCCCACTCACTCCTTGCTTGGAGGCTGACCTTCTGGCCTGGCTGGCAGCACATTCACCTCCCCTGCCCACACATACCCATGGGAACACAGAGAATGAGAAAGAAAGCCACCTTCTCTTCATCCTGAAACTAGCTGGGCAGGACAAGGACCTTTGCCTGAGATCCAAATTCCCATTTATAGCCTTCCCAAAACTGGGTAAGTCCCAGTTTGGGCCCTGAAGCCTGAGAGATTCCCCCACTCCTGGTCTTTGCTGGTGCAGTTGAGTAGCCCAGAGTCCAAACATTTTCCTGGTACAGCCAGGGAACTTCCCTCCTGCTGCTGGCCCAGGAACAGGGGCAGTGCTCACTCTCAGCAGCAAGGTCCCGGCTGACGAAGGCAGCGTCCACATCCTCCAGCAGGATGATGCTCTGCTGCGGTGCTACACTCAGGAGGTGATTGAGCCGGTCATCAGAGAGGCTGTGGTCACTGAGGCTCAGCAGGCAGATACTGTACTCCAGTTCTCCAGCCAGGGCTGTGCTAGAAAGGACAAAAACCACAAGGGTGAATCACAGTGGGAAAGCCCACAGTCAAGGAAAAATCTGATTTCTCCCATTAGCAGTAAGGGAGAGAGCAGAGGGGTCCTTTCCCAGCAAGGATCAGATCTGAGGGGTGGGTGGAAGCCCCTGTTCAGCCCACCCATACCATGCAGCACTGTGCAAAGCAAGGGCACAAAGAGCTTGTCATTCTGACTTGTCACGGTTCCACAGCAATGCAAATGCTTACAACAGGCACCATACGTAAGGCACAGCCCACTCCAAACCCAAACTCTTCCACACCCTCTCATCCAAGAATGCTCTGGCCCAGAGCAGGGAGCTGACAGTACTCACATGAAGCTGCTTTTCCCACATCCAGGAGGACCATAAAGCAGATAGCCTCTTCGGTAGGGGATCCCTAAGAAGACAGTGTTCATTTAGGATAATGACCTGGATTGCTCTGTGCTCCCTCCCTTCAAGCTATGGTCCTATGCTGAGCATGCAAAGAGGATACACCTGGGGAAGGTAAGTAGCAGGAAAAAATCTCTCCACAGCCAATTCCAGAGAGGACCATAAGCATCCTGCTCCACCCCACACTGCACAGAGCACACCACACTGGAGCCTTGCCTCTTTCATTGTACCACTTGGGGTTGTTGATGAACTCCTTGACGTCCTGAACCAGCCTCTCTGACACGCCTTTGTCTAGCACCACGGAGCTGAGGGGCCGCCGGCGGCGGGGAAAGCCGAACTGACGCCACTCTGCTCCCACGGCTGTGTACATGATTGTCCTCCCCTCCTGCTGTTGCAGTGCCAGCTCCCGGGCTGCAGAGAGGCAGAAGGGACAGCTGCCAGTGAAGAGGATCTCCCCGTGAAGCCCTGGGCATCTCCAGGCAGCAGGCTGTTCCCAGCAGGACCCCAAACAGTTCCCCTACAGACCTTCCTGGAGAATATTGAAGAAGATCTCCCGGTCAGTGCCCAGTGCAGTGAAGGTGACAGACTCCCAGGGGGTCCCTGTGTTCAGGTCAAGCATCTGCGTCTCCCGGCTGCGCTCGATGCGAATCCACTTCCTGCGGTACCTGGAGCAGGAAGACGGGTGTAGAGTGATCCATCAAGAACACTCATCTCACGTAAGGAAATCATTTCACACTGCTGAGTACAGGCTGCTCTTGGTACTCTTCATCTCCTGCCCTAACCCAGACCCAGAGAGGAGGCAGGATCCTTTCCACTGCATCCACAGGCCTCCCAATTTGCCAAAGTGAGGCTCAATCCCCAAACTGCTTTCCCCTACTCTCCCTTACCAGATGAAATGATTCCCGAGGCTGGGGACAAAGTCGAACTTGGTGGTGACACGCCCACTTTCATGCTGCAGGTACGACGTCTCAACACTGAGGTGCTGTGTATGCTTGGCATGGTGGGAGACCCAGTTCAGCAGCCATTGGTAGCTCTTATCCTTGCTGGGCACCTCCAAGGTGATCATATAGTGGCGCCTGAAAGCCACCAGCCCAAACTGGGCACCCTTACGGGCTGCTGCCAGGACTGTGCCCACCCCAACGAGGCCAAACCCAGCCCCAAAATACGGGTTGTCCTTCAGCGCTAAGACAAAGTCAGAAAGGGGCATTGTGGGAGGTTAGGCAGCTCCTTTCCACAGCATTGTTTCTGCACTCCGGCAACAAACCTGTGAGGAAAGACTGAATGGTAACAAGGAACACAACAGATCACCCACAGTTCCCTGCCCTTTATTGTGGCCAGGCCCCAAGGTGAAGGGCTGCCTGGCACATTTGGATTTCCAACATCTGTGCTTATTACCAAGTGTTCCTGTTGGCTGCAGGAACCTTCTCCCTCTCTGAAGGCCACTGGGTGAGCCAAGCAGAAGGGGGCCAGGAGACTCTTGAAGAAGCACAGGAGCATCTGTAGCTTCTTCAGTCAAGACAAGAGTTTTACAGGGTTTTATTCTTTGAACAGCCAGAATTCACGAGCATTGCAAGTATTTAAGGCTTATCGTTTGAAAAAGCTGAAGCACGTCCCCAGGCTGAGCCAAAAGCCGGGTCTTTGCTTCTGAGGACGGGCACGACGGTAGTAGAAGGCGCATGTCTAGATTATAGCCGCATGCTCCCGGGGCCTGAAGCTTCTCCAACACCCTCAACAGGTCTATCAGAGAACGAGGGGGAGCCTTTCCCGCCAGACACACAGCCACGCTCTGCTCTCTACAGAATCCCGCCTCCAACAGAATAAGGCATGACCTTCCTCCTTACCAGGGCACAGCGTCCCGCGGGCAGGGTCCCGCAGCCTCCCCAGGGGAGCAGGAGCTCCACCTTCGCCTGCAAAAGGCCCGGATCCACACCGGCTTTCCCCGCAGCAGAGACCCAGCCCCGGCCACTCCGCGGAGGATCCCCGCCGCCCTCGCCCCGCTCCAGCCGGTGCCGCTGCCGGTGCCGCTGCCGCCGCTCACCTGCGCCGCGCCGCTTCCGCTCCCGCCCGCGCCGCTTCCGGCCGCACCATAGAGCGGGGCTGGCCGGGCCGGGCAGAGCGGCTGCGCGACAGGCACAAAGGGCGGCGCTCTCGCCGCCCGACACCACCACCGAGATGTGCCGGGGCTGGGGGACCCGGGGCGGCGGGGACAGCCCGGGCTGAGAAGACTTTGGTGACAGCCCTGGGTAAGGGGCGAGAGGCTGGGAGCACCCGGGGACAGCTCGGGGTGAGGAATGAGGGGCTGAGAGGGCCGGGAACAGCCTAGGGTGAGGGGCTAGAGGTGCCGGGAACAGCCCGGAGTGAGGGGCTGGAGGTGCCGGGAACAGCCTGGGGTGAAAGGCGAGGATCTGGGGCGATCCTGGCCCGACGGGATCCGTGAGGGCATCTACTGGCTGGAGACTGGGCATAGCTCTGAGGATGGGCTCGGGGGTCGGCCCAAGCCCTTGGTGTTGGGCTCAGGGAAAAGGTACAGGTGTCCTTGCACTCTTGTCTACCCTGTGACAGGAGGCCTGCTTGGGGCAGGCAGAAAGGAGCCAGCATTGAAATACCCTGCCTCGAGACTGGTATCACATGCTGCTCCCCAAAATCCTCTTGGGCCTTGAGATGTCCTTCATTTAAAGTTCTTTCTTCTGTTTCAGATTGAAAGGTCATCCAGCCCAGCTCCAGGGCAGTGCCCAGTGGCAATGAGTGCAGCAGTGACTGTATCAGAGGGTGCCAGCAGGGAGATGGAGACTCTGTGCTCAGAGCTGCTCCTGCCCACACCGGGAGAAGTGGGAGCCATGGGAAGCCCTGGTGTGGCCAGCACTGGTCTGGCTGGAGCACCCTCACTGGCTGCCAGCCAGGACTTGCTGCTGGCAGAGACATCGATGCCTGGGGAAGGGGCTCATGCTGAAGGAAGCAATGTGGAAATATTCATCGAGGCAGTGGCTGGCAATGTGACACTGAGCAACGCGGCCAGTACCACAGGTATGGGGTGCAGGGAGTACAGAATGGGTCCCACTGCAGTCAGCAGAACTAGAAAGGTCTGTCCAGGGTCCCTGTCCTAGGTGCCCTCAGATCTCTGACCCTGCATCATGAGTCTGGTGCCACCACTGAGCACAAACCTGGCACCAGCTGGGTGTGTGGATGGGAAGAGTGGCTGTGGGAGTTGCATGCTGCGTGAGGGGGTCGCTCCAGGCTGTCAGTAGGGACCAGGCAGAGCTCTCCACCTGAACTGCCATCCCCACAGCATGCTTCCCATGTGGGTCCAGTGTGGGCACATCTAACAGGAATGGGCCAGGCCAGCCTCTCATCTCTGCATGCTTCAAAGGTGCAAATGGATAGAACTGGTTATCATGGCCACCTGGGTAGTGGTATTCCCCCTCTTATGAGGGATGTGATTCCCAAAATGTAATTTGTGGCAAGAGGGATTTGTTCTCCTTATCCAGAGCTGGAACTGAACCACCAGTCCCAAGCTCTGGGCCTGGAAAAGGCTTCTTCTAACATTCATCCCTTCCTCTCTGCAGAGGTTCTGGTCAAAGTGGTGGAGCTGTACTTCTGCGAGAGGTGTGGCCAGAGCTTCTCAGAGCCCTCTCTGCTGTCCCAGCACCAGTGCATGCTGCTGCCCCCTCCAGAGCACCTGGAACTCTCAGGGGCACTGCTGGCTTCTGCCAGTGAGGGCCAGAGTGACCCTGGGGGCTCAGAGCTGCCCAGAGCCAGCACACAGGAGGGCTCTGCTCCCGAGTGCCTGCTGTGCCCTGTCTGCCAGAAGGCATTTTTGCAGCCTGGCCAACTCAAAGAGCACTTCAAGACCCATCGTGCCCCATCGGGAGCCCTGCCCTGTCCCGAGAGGGGCTGCCACTTCACCACAGAGGACCGCAAGCAACTGCGCAGTCACTTGCGCCACCTGCACGGGGCCTCCCCCGTGTCCTGCGCCTGCCGGGCCTGCCCGCTGCTCTTCCCCAGCCACCAGGCCATGGAACAGCACCACCGCACACACTTCCCCTTCCACTGCGGCCACTGCGACTTCATCACAGCCAATGCCAAGCTCTTCTGGCAGCACAGGAAGGGTCACACCACTGAGTCCCCTTCTGAGATGCCCACAGCAGGCGACCCCCCAGGTTCAGATCCCCACGGCTTTGACCAGTGCTGCATCCTGCCATCGGGTATAAATGGGTGGGGGTTGGGGCCTGTGGGTGCTGCAGAGGCGGGCTGTGTCTGTGCATCCCAGTTACAACTGGAGGAGTGGGAGGTGAAGCTGGAGGGCTGGGAACCCTGCGTTTGTGCCTCTCTGCAGCATGGTTTGTGCCTTCCATCTCAGCCAGGTGGTTTTTCTGCATGTATATGGGTGTGTGAGAGTGGCTTCCTCTTGCATTGAGCGTGATGATCTCTTGTCTATCCCCACTGAAGCAGCATCAGAAGGGCAGGAGGAGCCAGGTAATTGCCACTCTGGCTGGAAAGCCAGCACAGCAGAAGCCAGGCCAGCAAAGCCTGCAGGTACTGAGGACAGCTCCTTGAAGGGACAGAAAGCATCAGCTGGAGAAGAGGACTCGGACAGCAGTGGAGATGAGTCAGCAGAGGAGCATGGCGAGAGCCTCTGCGAAGCCAAAGGCAAAGAGGATGGGAAGGCAGCTCCCAAAAAAGTTGGAGTGCCACAGGCACAGCATTTCAAAGGTAGGATGCAAGGCCTTATCAAGAGATGCTCAGGCTTTGTGAACAAGCACCACATCCTCAGGACTGGCAGGGAAATGTGGCCCAGGTTGGTGAGTGACCTCACATCTCCTGCACATACCAGTGCACTTGTTCCCCCAACCTCTGCCCAAGCAAATGTGTACCTTCTTTTCCTGCATGCTGCCAGGTTTAGGCAAACATCTGCCTGGCTTTGAGGACCAGGGGCACATGGGCAGGCCTGATGTAGACTGTGCTTTGCCAGTGTTGAGTTGGAAAGAGCTCATCTGAAGTGTGCTGGTGGCTTGGGGTGGGGACAGTCTCTCTGAATAGGTGGTGGCTGTGTGTCTGCACATGTGTATAAATCCCCACCCTGGCACAACTGGATCAGGGACAGCACATCTGCATGTGCATCTATCTTTTCCCTATTAACTGCTCCCCCTCCTTTGTTCTCCCAGGGGATGTTGCAGAAGGCTCTGAGTACCTCTACAAAACTCACATGTGCCCCGAATGCAAGCGGTGTTTCAAAAAGCGGACGCACCTGGTAGAGCACCTCCACCTGCACTTCCCTGACCCCAGCCTGCAGTGCCCCAACTGCCACAAGTACTTTACCAGCAAAAGCAAGCTGAAAATCCACATGATGCGGGAGACAGGCGAGAAGGCTCATCGCTGCCCACTCTGCCACTACAGCTCAGTGGAGAAGAATGCCCTCAATCGCCACATGGCCAGCATGCATGAGGACATCTCCAACTTCTACTCTGATGTTTACTCCTGCCCTGTCTGTGAGGAGAAGTTTCGCCTCAGCCAGGCTCTCAAGGAGCACTTGAAGACTCACAAAGCCGAACCCAAGAGGCTGAGCTGCTTCCACAGGGACTGCGACTACTGTGCAGAGGACCGGAAGGAGTTTGTTCGTCACCTCAAGGATGCTCATGGCATCAAGGCAGTGGAGTGCAAGTACCATGCCTGCTCACTGCTCTTTGGCACAGCCGAGGCCATGGAGGCTCACCGGAAAACCCACTATGCCTTCCACTGCCAGCAGTGTGACTTCATCTGTTCCAACAAGCATGTTTTCCGCAAGCACAAGAAGCAGGGGCACCCAGGCAGCGAGCAGCTCCAGTGCAGTTTCTGCCCCTATGCCACTTTCAACCCTGTGGAGTTTCACGACCATGTGGGCAAAATGCACGCCAACGAGAAGATCCACAAGTGCACTGAGTGTGCCTTCGCCACAGCGCACAAGCGGGTGCTCATTCGGCACATGCTGTTGCACACTGGTGGGTGTCCCCTGTAGGCGTCCCAAAAGCTGAGCTGGGGTGGGGAAGGTGTCTTGTCCTGCCTCTGGGTGGGCAGAGAGGGCTGGGTCAGGGTTCCTGGGTCCCACCACCAGCTTTGCCAACCAGGATCACTTGGCTGAAGTTGTTGCATGCTCTCTGCTGAGCTGGTTTTTCTGCCATGTTGCTTTATCTGGCTGTCGTGCTGAAGGTATTTGTGTGTTGCATGTAGGAGAGAAACCTCACAAGTGTGAGCTCTGTGACTTCACATGCCGGGATGTGAGCTACCTGTCCAAGCACATGCTGACACACTCCAACGACAAGAACTTCATGTGCACTGAGTGCGGGTACATCACTAAGTGGAAGCATTACCTGAATGTCCACATGCGCAAGCACGCTGGAGATCTCCGGTAAGACCCCCTGCTCCACTAGCCAGGCAGCATAGTCAGGGCTCCCCAAATCCTGCTCCAGGGGTCTGCTTCTGGCTGCACTGTGTGTCAGACTTTCTCATGTGTCCCCTGCCTTTTCTGGTACATAAGAAATTCGATTTTTGAACTTAGAGCTTGGTGCTGTGGTGTCTCTATACCACCAAGGAGGTGTATTACAGAGGTGCAGCTCTGAGCTTGGGTTCATTGTTCTGCTGATGTTTGTGGGTCAAAGCCTGTTCAGGACTGCCAAATATCACCTCCTTTGGGTCTAGCCTGCCTCCGGGGATGCTGGAAGTGCTGTTGGCATGCACATGTGGGAGTGTGTGTGTCTGACACAGTCATTGTGTGGAATACTCAGGGAATCTATCTCCAGTCCCCAGACTGGGAGTGTAAAGCACCAGCAGTGCCAAGGGCTGCAGCAGGGAGGAATTGCCTGTGGTAAGAGCTGTCTGGATGGCAAAGGTCAGATCTGGCAAACCGAACAGTACCCCTTCCTTGTTCATCTGGGATGGGGAAGGAGAGCTCAGCGTGCCTAATGAAGCTCAGCCTGCCCCAATTCCTCGTGCTGCCTGACCAATTCTGCTTGTCCCTGCAGGTACCAATGTAACCAGTGCTCATACCGGTGTCACCGTGCTGACCAGCTGAGCAGCCACAAGCTGCGTCACCAGGGTAAAAGTCTGATCTGCGAGGTGTGCGGCTTCGCCTGCAAGCGCAAGTATGAGCTGCAGAAGCACATGCAGGCGAAGCACTCACAGAACTACCAGGTGCCTATCTTCCAGTGCCAGTACTGCACCTACCAGACTAAATACAAGCAGGCACTGCTGAACCATGAGAACTGCAAGCACACCAAGCAGAAGGAGTTTCGCTGTGCCCTCTGTTCATACTGCACTTTCAGTAACACCAGCCTCTTCTTCCATAAGCGCAAGATTCATGGCTATGTTCCTGGTGACAAGGACTGGCTGGAAAATTATGCCAGCAAGGAGCTGGAGATCAGCTCATCTGAGGCACTCTTTGGCTGTGAGCTTGGTGCAGCCCTGCATGTGGATGCCAGTTCCCCCCTCACTGGCAAGGAGCAGTGGATGAAGGAGAAGCCATCCCAGGTGGAGTCCCAGGGAGAAGAGGGATACCAGCAAGTATTCATGGTGCCCCTCCTTGAGCAGGATGCCACTCCGCCAGAGAACAGTAGCGAGGCAGAGAGAGGCATGGACGAGGGGGAGCAGATCTGTCCTATTGCTGGCAATGCCCTGGAAGATGACTGCATGCATGGAAATGCTGCCACAGGCTCTACTGAGCTCACTGTTTCTGAAGACGTGGCAGAGACCTGCACCTTGCACTTGGAGGCACTGAATGTCTCATCTGACCCTCTTCTGGAGAACTTGACTGGAGAAGCCTGTGTGACCCAGGCAGAGAGTGTGGAAATACTGTCCTGCAAGGAGCCTCCTGCAGCCTATGAGATGCTGGGCTCCCGGGATGGCCTTGGCTTGGAGGACAGTGGCAATACACTCGAAGACATCCCAGACTTCGAGGAAGAAGTAGATGTACAGGAAGACAGGGTGGTGAAGGGCAGTGTAGCAGCAGGAGACAACCAGGGAAAAGACACCACAGAGGAGGACATGAGTCACCTTGAGGGGTCATGCTCAGACCACCACAAGGTGGTGGCAGACACTGAGGTGAGAGAGACCAGTCAAGCCAAGCTGCCAGAGGCCTGGCTCAGCATGCTGAAGACACCTGAACAGGGCCACTTGCCTATACCAGAGGATGTGACCACCTCCAATGACAATGCCAGGGGTGGCTCAGAGTCAGTGCTGAAAGCTCTGCGGAAGCAGGACAAGGAGCAGGCAGAGACACTGGTGCTGGAGGGCAGGGTGCAGATGCTGGTGGTGCAGTCAGAAAGCCAGGTCTTCAGGTGTGAGAAGTGCTCGTACATCACACGGAAGGAGAAATCCATGTCCCAGCACTTGAAAGCCAGCTGCCAGAGCCGCCGGGCCCCGCTCATGTGCCGTGAGTGTGGCGCCAGCTTTAAGCAGCAGAGGGGACTCAACACTCACCTCCTAAAGAAGTGCCCAGTTCTCCTGAAGAACAACAAAAACCTCAAACCAACCAATCAGGAGGCACCTGGACTGTGCCAGCCTGCTGACCAGCCTGGTGATAATGGTACAGAAACAGCAGAGAATGAGAAGGGAGGCTCAGAGGAGTCTGGGCATGCTGAGAGCCCTTGGGAAGCTGAACTGCTACCTGATAAAACACAAGCAGCAGGCATTCCTTTGGCTGGGGCACGGACATCAGGCTGTCATGCCTCTGAGAAATCCCTGCTGGATGACAGCACAGAGGTGGCAGAAGAGCCTCCCCAGCAAGGGAGGGGGACTGAGCCAGATGGAGCTGCTGATGCCTCCCAGTCTGGGAAATCCTCAGAGAAATACCGATTGGAGGGAGGGAAGCTGCACTGCAATGCCTGCTCCTTTGTGTGCTCCCGTGTCTCCACCATCACCTCCCACGTGGAGGATGGCTGCCGAAACCTGGAGCAGTTCTGGTGCTCTCTGTGTCCTGAGGCCTTCCGTTCCCGGCGGGCCCTTAAGAGCCACTGTGCTGAAAAGCACATCGTGCATCCCAAGGAGGATGAATGCCAAAGGACCGAACTCCCTGAGAAGGACCCACTCAGTGTTGAGAAAGACCAGCCCAGCGAGCTCCCACTGGATGCAGCCCCACCAAAAGCCACCCTGCCCAAGAGGAGGCGTTTTTTCTGCCCCACCTGCCCCTTCACCTGCCACCAGGAAAGGGCCATGAAGACTCACAAGAAGAGGGGCTGCGTGACCCTGGGTGAGTTTCGCTGCACCTCCTGCCCCTTCACCTCCAAGGTGGCAAAAGCCCTGCGGCTGCACCGCAGGCTGCACCGCAAGCATTACAGCAAGCGGCCACAGCTGCAGTGCCGCCAGTGCGAGTTCACCTGCAAGCAGGCCCGGTGCCTGCGGCAGCACATCCGCATCAAGCACGAGGGGGTGAAGCCACACAAGTGCCACTACTGCGAGTTCAGCACCACGCGACGCTACCGCCTGGAGGCCCACCAGTCCCTGCACACCGGCGTGGGGCGCATCGCCTGCGGCATCTGCAGCCAGACTTTCGGCACCAACTCCAAGCTTCGCATCCACCGCCTGCGGGTGCATGAGAAGACACCCACCCACTTCTGCCCGCTCTGCGACTACAGCAGCTACTTGCAGAATGACATCACCCGCCACATCAACAGCTGCCATCATGGTGAGCTCAACTTTGGCTGCTCCCACTGTGAGGCTCGCTTCAGTTCTGAGACGGCCCTCAAGCAGCACGTCCTGCGGCGGCATGAGGAGAAGGTTTCCTACAGCTGCCTACGCTGCAACTTTGTGTGTCACAGTGAGGCCACGCTCAAGTGCCACGTGCAGAAGCAGCACCCACATCTGGAGTGCAGCACTTGCAAGGAGACCTTCACCACCCGGGAGGCACTAGAGGACCACAAGACGCAGCATTTCAGCCACCGCTGTGAGTTGTGCAGCTTTGCAGCCAAGGAGCGGCAGCAGCTGGTGCGGCATTACATGGAGAGCCATGAGCCGACTGCCCCCCAGGACAAACCCCTGCACTGCCCTTTCTGTGACTTTGCCTGCCGGCACCAGCTTGTGTTTGACCAGCACATGAAGGGCCATGGCGGCACCCGCGTGTACAAATGCTCAGACTGTGAGTACACTACCAAGAACAGGCAAAAGATCACGTGGCACATCCGCATCCACACTGGTGAGAAGCCCTACAAGTGCCACCTCTGTAAATATGCCTGTGCTGACCCCTCACGTCTCAAGGTAAGAGCTCTGGTTGGGAATGTATCCTACTGCATCTACATTGCTTGAGGGGCATCCAGCCACAGGGATTTGGGGAAGAAGTTCCCTAGGGGAGGTTGCATCCTCAGTGTTCAGTGGCTCATACTGAACAGAAATAGGAGTCAAGCAGATAAAAGTCATGTCAGTACAATACATTTCTTCTCTGTTGCAGTTTAAGGGCAAGGGAGACTTTTAACAAAGCAAGAAGGTGGCAGCAGTCTAAGTTCACTTTTTTTCCTGCTAACATCTCTGGCTTTCTCTGGGTGCAGTCTTGAACCCTTCAAAGCCAAGTTTGGCTGCTTGCTGGCTTCAGCATGCTCTGTGGTGCCAGTTAGAAAGGCTGCAGGGAAACCTCCAGCTTTCTTGCAAGCAGAGTATGACCCTGCCGTTATTGCTGTAGGTGATTAGCATCCTGATGCATGGTAAAGGGCTTTTCCTAGAACAGGAAATGCATGGGTGATGGAGGCATAGGGTAATGGAGGGGGAAAATAGTCTGCTTTTGCTAAAAGAAGTATTGACTTTTTTAATGGCCAGGCTGAGCTGGAACATCCTGGGGCCACCTGGGACAGGCTGTGTAATGTGCTCAGCTCTTTTGGGCTGGGTTTTTAACTTGACTCTGCCTTATATACCAAACTGGGGAGCAAAGCCTGTGCCATTCACAGGCTGGAACAGAGCAGCTCAGCAGTATGGGCATCTCATCCTGACCCTGGTGTGGATCCCCCTTGCCCATAGCCTGCCAAGCAAGCACACAGCCCTCCTTGCCCCATGCAGCTGGAGATGTCAGAGCTGTCTTTGAGCCTCTCACTGCGACCCCAAAGCCCTGCACATACCCAGAGCAGAGGACATGGTCTCATCCTGGCCCTATCCTCTTGCCCAGTATCACATGCGGATCCACAAGGAGGAGAGAAAATACCTCTGCCCTGACTGCGGCTACAAATGCAAGTGGGTGAACCAGCTCAAGTACCACATGACAAAGCACACGGGTGAGTGCTGCCCAGTGAGGACAAGCTGTCAAGCACTGGGGAGGGTATTGCGGCTGCTGCATGCTTCTTCTTCTGCCATTGGCCCATCCGGTGATGGAGGAGGACATCTGGGGAGCAGCACATTATCCTATGCTAATGGAATGGGGGCGGTGCTCTCAGGTGGGAGGGAAATCAGGAAATCAGGTGCCTCGGAAATCAGGATCTTGGTGTGCCTGCTAACAAAATGGGATGTAGGGGGAAGTCCCTGGGGACTGATGCCCTGTTACAGGGATAGTGAGACCCGTGGACTGCAGAGTACTGTGTCCCCATCCCAGTGCCATCCTCTTCCCTGTTGCCACAGGCCTGAAGCCATACCGCTGTGATGAGTGTGAGTACTGCACCAACCGTGCGGATGCCCTGCGGGTGCACAAGGAGACACGGCACCAGGAGGCCCGTTCCTTCATCTGTGAGCAGTGTGGCAAGGCCTTCAAGACCCGCTTTCTCCTCAAGACTCACCTGAAGAAGCACAGCGAGGAGAAGCCCTATGTGTGCAATGCCTGCGGGCGGGCTTTCCGCTGGGCAGCTGGCCTGCGCCACCACTACCTGACCCACACCAACGAGCACCCCTTCTTCTGCCGCTACTGCCCCTACAAGGCCAAGCAGAAGTTCCAGGTCATCAAACACATCCAGCGGCATCACCCTGAGCACAGGGCTGTTGACCCTAGCCAGGGGGTGGGAAAGGACCCCAGCACCCACACTGTCCACCTTCACACCGTGCAGAGGGACAGCCAGGCCAAGGGCCCCCCCAGGATGGACCAAGAAGGAGGGTGCCCTGTGGAGAAGGATGGCACGCTGCAGTGAGGCTGAATCCCAACTGCTTTAAGGCACTGGTGGCACAGGCCTGCTGCAGAGATGTATGTGTGTGTACAGGCATATATGTATATGGGTTGTAAAATACGCAACTGTATAAAGGAATTGCTCAGTTCCTTTTAATACTGTTTCTTTGTGCTGCTTGGAACCCCTGTGTGAACACAGGTGCCCACAGAGAAAGAGCACAAACCCAAGCTCAGCTCCCCATCTCTCCCCAGCACCAGTGCACCCAGACCTAAATCTGTCTGTCACTGAACAATTTATTTCGTTGCTTACAGAGAAAGGATGGGATAAGGGTTAATTTGGGGCTGTAGGGGTCAAGGGATGTGGTGGGGCTCTGCAGGGGTAGGGGGGCAGTGAGGACACTCCACTCCCAGCTCTGCCCAGCCCCGGGGTTTGCTCGGCTCCAGCCTTGCTCCCCTGACTAGGGAGGTCCAGCCCCTGCAGCAGAGCTGGGCCACACACCATCTCTCCTCCTCCCCACAGTCAAGCTCTGACTATGGGCCAGGGAAGAGTGCCTGTGGAGGGTGCAGGGAGCTGCACTGGCACAGACCCCACACATGCAGGGGCGGCAGCAGCATCCTGAACCTGGAAAGGGGAGGTCAGTGCTTTTTCCTGGCCCTCGGAGGCTACTGCAAAGGGAGTCACAGCAGCAACAATGACACAGGGATGACAGAAATAGCTCAACAAGAGGGCAAGGTGGTTGGCTCTGTGGCTCCAGCTGTTTGGAGCTGGCTCTATGGCTTCCATCTGGGTGCTGCTCACCCCATGAGCTCAGTCTTGCTCAGGGCCAGGTGGCTCAGTGATGCGGATGTGGACAAAGAGCGAAGAGGGTGGGATGCTGGTGCCATCCTTTGAGAGGAGATGGATGTGGCGATATCCTGCAGGAAGGACAGCAAGGTTCTGGCTAACTGGAGTCCCACCCTCCTCTCTAGTAGCCAGCTGAGCCCCAGGCATGCTTGCAGTGCTGTTCTGGGCACCCAAAACCACTGGGCAGCAGCCACTCACCAGGTTTGATGTTGGCAAATGCTAGGGTGAACTGACCCACAAAATCATTTCTGGAAGTCTTGTCATAATCCTCCACCACAAAGCGGATGAGGGCCAGCTCAGGCACGTGGAGCTGAAACTGCAGTGTCTCATCCCAGCGGGGGTTAAACCCTGAGCAGAGAGAGGAGGTGCTGAGAGAGTGAAGGACAGCAGGGCCTGTGCCTGAGCCCAGCAGGGTCCGTGGTACTGCTGTGGGTCTCACCATTGTTCTCAATGTACTTGGTCTCCTGGTGTGCCTGGTCTGCAGGGACCCCATACACCTCCACACGCACCAGTGGGTCAATGATGGCTCCCTCCTTGCTGTTGGCCACTTTGGGCAGCTGCTGCCCACTGATTACCTGCAGGGCCAAATCTATCTTTTTAGTCCAGCACACTGCCCAACGGTGTCCCCATCTGTCTGGGACCAACATAGCCCCAGAACACTGTCACAGCTTTCCCAGGCTCTCTCCACAACCCTGTACCTGGATTGTCAAGGTGATGGGGCCGGGGCCTTCCCGGCTGCTAGGGTCATTGGGGTTGAAGAGAGTCTCCTTGTCCCTCATGAAAGGTGGTTTGAGCACATAGCCACAGCAGCCATTCTGGCTGAAGAGCCCGTCACACAGGTCCATCTCCATGCCAGCTGTCTGGAAGTTCAAGGCCACTGGAGGGAGGTGGCAGGGAAAAGGGTTCAGAACAGCTTGGAGATACAACAGTGCTTTGAGCTGAAAACCAGCCTGTTGCCATAGCCAGAGAGATTTGGAGTTGCATAGAGGAATAAGGTACTAATGCCTGAACACCCCCAGGGCAGCACAAGAGCCGGCAGCCTGACCTGGCTCCAGATGGGGTTATAGCTGGCACTAACAGAGATGTTGATGGTGGCATTTAGCACAGGACTCAAGGCATCTCCCCAGCCCACAGCCCTGCTGCACCCCAGCCATACCGATCTGGCACCCCACGTTCCACATCTCCTGGGGGCTGTAGTTGGAGGAGTCAGTCCTCATCCCACTGGGGTAGATGCGTGTCAGCTGCCAGGCATTGTGGCGAACAAACTCATTTCCTAGGGATAGACCATGAGGCCCACTTCTGGGGTCATTCTCTGGCCTGCACAGTCACCCACATGTTCTGCTCATCTATCTATCTATCTATCTATCTATCTATCTATCTATCTATCTATCTATCTATCTATCTATCTATCCACCCACAAATTTTCATCCCTCTCCCTGCTCAGGCATCCAGGTGTCCTTCCTTGTTTTCTAAGCCAATAACCCCATCACCTAGCAGAGCTAAACCCCACAGTACAGCCTCACTGGACACCGTTTCTCCCAGACAGGGAGGGAACTCCAGTGTCTGGAGGCTTTGGCACTACCCATGAGGAAGCCATCGGCCCTCTCTATTCTGTCCCAGTCACGTGGTGCCACTGCCCCTTTCATCTCACCTTCATCCCTGATGAGCTTCCTGGCCTTGGCTTCAGAGAGGGAGGAGATCTCAGAAGGCCGGGAATGGCTGCGGGCCACCTGGAAGCCCTGGAAGGGCACATTCTTGCAGTAGACAACACAGTCAGACAGTGCTTGTGCCAGGGTCTCCTTGTCCTTCTGTAAGGCAGAGCCATGTTGGGTCCTCCTGATGGGAGCACCACCCACCAGCACTCACCCAGGCCAGGGGCTGTAGAGCCAGGGCAGGTAAGAGCAGCCAGGAGTGTGCTGGTGGGTGGCAGCATCTTTGCTATATGCAATCTTCCTGCCAGGAACAGAGCAAGCAGGGGACCTCCAATATGTTGCCACCACAATAAAGAGAGGGCTGGCATGGCCAGGGGCAGAAAAGGCTGTCCTCACTGCATAGTGATGTCTCTGCAGTCTCTGTCTCTCCTCTATGCAGTAGGATGTCACCACAGCTCATAGCTGTGTCCAGTGGCTCAGCTCTCCCAGCTGGTCCCCAGCCTGGGCCACTTACCTTTGCCCTCCGCCTCTCCTCCTCTGCCTCTGCCCCATTGTCCTCGTCAGACACATCAGGTGCCTCATCCCCTGGCCCATCCAGGGTTTCCTCCAGCCGCCCAATCTTCTTGGCCTTCAGCAAGATCTTGTGCTTCAGCTCCTGTGGGGTTCGGGATAGAGAAGCACCTTGAGCTACCCAGCACCTCCATGGGCCTTGTCCCCTGGGATCCTGCACTGCTGGAGGCCAGCACGACCAGCTCCCTTCAGCACTCAGAAAGGGATTGGGGAAGGAGGGTTTTGCCCCGCTGTCTGATTCTGCAGGACATGGGGAGACAACCCTGAGAACAGCCTTGGCACTTCTGTGCACGTGAGGACACAGAACCCACCTCCAGCGTCCTCAAATGCTCCAGTGGAGCAGGACAGTGCTGGAACAGGTTGGCCTGTTTGCTGAACAGCAGATCCACCTCCTTACCACATTGTCAGGCAGGACAGAGATGCCCTGCACACCTGTGCTCTGTCCCTACCTCTGGGGATGGCAGCTGGATGGGAACGTGTCCATCAATGGTAGTGGTGAGGAGCTGTTCCCCCAGGATGTCCTTGAGCTGTTGAGCCAGAACCTCCTGCTGCTCCATGCTGCAGTGGTTCTCCAGGGACAGGATTACTGGGTAGTCCGAGGTCTGAGGAGCAACATGCACACCTGGAAATAAGCCTTGGTGGGACTGGTGAGCTCTCACAAGGGCTTCATCCAGGCCTGATCAGTGCCAGGATGGAGCCCCTTGTGTCTGTTTCTCCTCTGAGACCTTCATACCCCTCCAATCCCCCACTATTCCCCACATCCCATCACCACCCTGTACCCCCAACAGTCTGCATGAGCCCCCAACCCCTGGCATAGCACAGTGCAGGCTGTAGGCCAGACCCCCCAGTGCTATCCCCCAGAAAGTGACACAGCCACCCTCCTCCCTGCAGTGTGACCGGTCCTGCTGCATCACCAGATGTGTGAGACTCACTACCACCTCCAGGGACCCGCCACTACCATGTATCCTCACCCAACAAGGACCACCCATGACCACCAGCACCTGGGGAAGGGTGCCTTACCTTGAAGGCGTACTTCCCCAGGGTGTTCACCACCTCCCGGAAGGGGATCTTGGAGGTGAAGGTGTGGCCGTGGTACACCATGGGCTCCCCATTTGGCCCGTCCCAGCAATCCACCTCCAGGCACCGGCAGCCCCGTTTCAGAGCCCTGGGTGTGGGTTGTTACCTCTGGAACCCTGCATTCAGCCAGGGCACCAGCTCTCTGCCCTCCCCTCTGCCCATGGGTGTCATTCCTAAGGGACCAAGGGACACCCACCAAGGGTGGGGATGCTGCTGCATGCAGGGCATGGTCAAAGGAGTGCTGGACCACAGAGGAGCAAAGGAGCTTCTGGGGTTTACCCTGTGGAGCTGCTCAGGACATGACACAGGGGTAGGAGGGTTTTGGAGGGCAGCTGGAAAGGAGCAGTCCCTTTACCTGATGTAGCCCTCGATGCTGCTGTGGCCCCGGATCTGGTCCTCTATCAAGTAGGTGTTGTGGGAGGAGGAGATGAAGTAGTGGCAGAGTGGCTGGCTCATGTCCTGCCACAGCACCCGGTGCTGGGGATTGAAGATGGAGCCCTCCACAGAGCAGAGGTACATGAGGAACCCATCAGCACTCAGCACATGGCGAGCCCGGGCTGCAGGCACAGGGGGAGGTTCAGCAACAGCCACGGATAGAATGGAAGAGACACAATGGGGCTAACAGGGCTATTGGTGACTCCCAGAATCCCCAAACTGATAGGCATGGCTGCTGCTAGAGTCTGGGGCAGAAAGATGCCACAGGGCAGTAACTTTGGAAAGGTGGGCAGTGTACCCCAAAGCTTGCACACCATGGATGGTCAACCTTCTACACCAAAATGGTCCTGGAACAGACCAAATAAAGGGGAACTGCACCCAGATCACACCTTGGTGAGTCTTCCTCTTGTGCCCATTCACACTAGGATGGGACTGGGAATGCTCCTGCTATGGGACTGTGAGTCTGTGACCTCTCCTCGCCCCCATGCAGAGCACAGCTGATGTCTGAGCAAGCTCTCACCTGTCTCCGATGGTTCATACTTGTCAATGAGCTCCATGGCTAGCTCCTCTGTGCCCTCATCCTCCAGCTGCTCCTCCCGCAGGAAATCCACCAGCTCCAGTAGTGTCAGCTTTTTTCCATCCTCAGAGAATTCCTGGAAGAGGCTCAGCACCTCCTCACGCTGCGTGAGAGCCTTGTAGAAGAGTACAAATTCCTCCCCTTCCAGAGTCCCTGACTCTGACTTGTCAGCATCCTGTTTGCAAAGGAGCTCCCTCAGCATTCAGATGGGGCAAAATGGGGTGTCTTGGCACTGAAGTTGCTGTGGGAGGATTCTCCCACCCCAAACAGACAGCACAGAGACTCCATGCCAGTGGCAGTGGCAGGCATTGATCAGTGGGGAAATGGATGAATGGGCAGATGGAGGATTGGTTGGATGGACTGATGGATGGACAGGAGGGAGGGATAAAAAAGCACATGGCTGGTTAGGTGGGTAGACAGATAAGCACCTGGATGGGCAAATGAGTGGGAGAAGGGAAGAGTGTGTTAGTTTAACAAATAAATTAACAAATGGGTGTTTGTTTGGGTAAACAGGTAGTTGGCTGAACAAATGGATGGATGGATGGGTGGATGGGTGGATGGATGGATGGATGGATGGATGGAAGTGACCAGATCCTTTTGCAAGGAGGTGTTGTACAGCTGGTTCCAGCCCCTCCAGTCCCTCTCCAACACCTCCAGGATCTCAGGTACAGTGCTTACCTGGAAGAGCCGCAGGGCATGATCCTCATTCATGTCCACATTCATCATCTTCAGGAGATGCTGCACCTCCTTGAAGGTCATGCGCCCATCCTTATTCTTGTCAGCCTTCTGGAACCAGTCACGAATCCATGTGCGGGAAACCAGGGCAAATGTTAAGGGAAATGACCTTGGCTATGAGAAATGGGGCTTGGTAGTATCAGAGGGCATCTTTTCCTTTTCCTGTGCCCTGCGCTGATGCAGACCGTGAGTCCCAGAACAGCTACATACATGCTGGGGTAAGGCTGAAGATGCAGTGCCTGGGGGTTGATCAGCAATGGGTGTAGGGGGACAGAGTGATGCTCTCAGGAAGGATATTGGTCTATCTTCTCCCTTTGGTCCATGGTGGTGGCCACCTCGATGAGCTGACGCAGGCCCTGTACCCAGCACTGTGCCTCCTCTGCTGAGCCAGCAATGAGGTCCAGGTTGCCACGACGGCCGTAGAAGACAATGGTGAAGCAGCGCTCAGGGGGGAACTCCTCGGCCACGCTCTGCAGCACCTCCGACTGGTGCCCTTCCCGCACTGTCTCCACATCGCTGATGGAGACTGGGGCAGAGGGAGGGGAGGCCTGTCTGTAGGGGACAGGGCAAGGGGAACCACCCACAAACATCTATCCTTCCAGTCATTCCTTCTTCCACTCCACCCATCCATCCACCCACCCACCCTCCCACTGAGCTAGCTATCTATCCATTAACCACTGAGCTATCAAGTCAGCCAGTCATCCATCTGCTCCTCTGTCTGCTTACTCCTGCACTGGCATTCCAGAGGTTCCATTTATATTAGCTGCAATTTCTACTCAGCCCTTTTGACCCATGGGTCCTGCTGAGGGCAGGATATTTCATGGAGAGGTGTGGGTGAGAAGAGATCACACATGCATGCAGAGCCTTTCTTCAACCTCCCAGCACCCTTAGCAAGCATGGCCCAAGAGTCTCTATACCTTCACATCCCTGTTCACTCTGAAACCTACTGATGGCCTCATGGCCAGCAGCTGGTACTCACAGGCAGACTCAGTTTTGCCTGTCCTCTTGGACTGGTACCAGATGGTCATGCAGTCTTCCTGCAGCTTGAAGTAACGCTGCTTCTTCCAGCTCTTGGACTTGACTTTGCGCATCAGAGTCCCCTGCTGCATCTGCTCCAGCGTGTCTGTGAGCTGGATGCCTGGGGGCAGCATGGGCTGCATCACTGAGAGTGGGGGTATCCAGACACTGCACCCTGGTACTTTCCTTCCTCTCACCTCTGGGATCACACATGGTCCCTCAATCCGTGAGGGAGGAGGGATGAACCAGAAACAAACTCCCTTCACCACAAGAGATGCATGAGGTAACTCCCCATCAACCCTTCCCATCAACCCTTGGTGCTTCCAAGCCCAAATCCCAAATCCCAATGGCCATGGTGGGGTAGTTATGCTTCTGAATGCAGCAAGGAGAGCTCAACCCAGAAGCCAGATTTGCCTTGGCATAAATCCAGATGCCCCAATGTCCTGCCCTGCACCCATCCTCTGCTGGGGCACTCACGGGCGTTGCACAGCAGCGATGCCATAGCTCTGCCTTCTCCACGCTGGCAGCTGCTGGAGAGAGAAGAGAGAAAATGGCTGGGGCAAGCAGGGTCAGACCCTCATGCTGTAACTAGGTGTCACTAAGTGGGCTCCAGCCACACCCACATGTATGTGAGGTGTGTGTGCCCCTGCCTGTATCTGAGCGCACCTGTGTCTGTCTCCTGCTGGGTCATTGCATTCCTTAAGTGTCGAGTTCACACCGCCATACTCATGAAATATTAATCTGTGTTACCGGGAAGCCGGAGCTCAAAAGGTGTTGGTGGAAAACAGAAAAACTTGCCAGCACTGACGTCCCACAGTCCAGTGGGTACCAGAGCCCAGATGCTCCCAGGTTGCTACTCCCAGGTAAGAAGCAGCCCCTGAAATCAGGAAAAACTGCTCTGGCAGTGCCCAAGAACACTTCCACCACCTAGAAAATTACCCCAACCAGAGAATTTGAAAGTAAGGGAGGGCACAGCTGTGATAGCAAGGAAGAGAACACAGAGCAATGACCCTCAGCTCCTACAACTTCTTCTCTCCAAGGTATACCAGCACCCCAGGCAGTGACTGCACCCACAGCTGTGCAGGGAGCACATGGCAGTGAGTGGGACTATAAATACTACTGGACAATGAGGCTTTGATTAGGCTGTTGAGATTTTAATTACACTGACAAATCACTGGATGTGCCTGTCACCCAGGTGCTGAAGCTGGGCCCTGGAGGAGTGTATGCTGCAGCTGATGGGCTGGGATTTGGGTGCAGGAGGGGACCCAGGGTCTCTGGGAGCAAAGGGCTCTGTGCCAGTGTGCAGGGGTGGCAGCTGTGCCCTAGGTCCCTGACTCAGCACAGGCACTGGTCATGCAGGGCTGGGAATAGCTGGTGCTGTCAGCATGCAGGCAGCTGCCAAGCCCAACTGCCAGACCCTTGTGAGCTCTCAGGCCAGACAGCAACCATCCCCGGTTCAGTGTGATTCAGCAGGGCAGAACTGCACTGGCCAGGGCTGTGGTCCTGCTCTTGCAAGACACTCTAGTTGTGGGGCAAGCTGTGGCTGTTTGGCTGTCCCCAGGGCACATAGGGATCATCTATCCAGTCTCAGGGACCTCACATGTTGCTGGAGACATGGAGTAGCTGGGGTGCTATCCCAATGCCTTCCAGTAGTGCCCAGTGCTGGGACTGTGCTTTCCTTCTTGCAAGGCTCAGACTGCAAGGACTTGCTGCAGTGCCTATATCCCCCCACATTCAACCCACAGGGCACTGACCCACTGGCCCAGGACTTAGAGTGCCAGCACCCAAAAATGGTGGGTAGCCCTGTGCTTCTCTTGCACCCTTCAGAGTTGGTGCCCTGATGCTGGCTAGCACAGCTCCAGGAGCCCCCCACATCCACCTCCCCACAGTGTGCTCTCAGCCCCTGCACCCATGGCCCTCAGGGAATCAGTAGGGACAACCCCAGTCATCCATCTGCCTGCACTCTCCCGCTTTCCAGCAACACCCAGCCTGGTACAGCCACTTCACAGGGCCATAGTTCCCAGCTCTGCAGCCCCTGTGCCGCAGCCGATGAAGGAGATGGGCATGTTTTAGGCAAGCTGAGATGGAAGAAGAGGCACCAGAACTGGAGAAGCAGGGAGACAGGCTGGACTGGTACAAAGATGGGCTCAGTGCCACCAACAGTTCTGTCCTCTTGGCACCCTGCCATGCATGTGTACAAGGTGGCAGCATGCAAGGGAGCAGCTTATAGCCCTTGGGCCCATAACCACACCGAGAGTTTGGAGCTAAATTTATCCCCCAGTGCCAGCCCTTCCAGGCTCCCAGCACAGCCTAAGCATGCCCAGTCCCAACCATGGGGCAGTGCCTTCCCCACAAATACAGCAAAGAAGGGATGATTCCTTCCAACCCAAGGAAGCACAAGGAAGAGCTTGTGGATGCAAGTACACACCTGTTCTGCTCTCTGTTGTGTGAGGGATGCCATGAGCCCATCACAGCCTGGCCCCATGCAGGCCCCCTTGTCCCAGTCTGAATTACATTGTTGAGCCAAGCGGGATGAGAGCCAGGGTGTGGAGAAACTCAACCCGAGAGTTTCCCGCAGGGCAGCTGCCTGCTGCCAGAACAGCCCCAGTACCCCAGCACACTCCGAGCCACCGCAGTGTCTCTGCTGGTGGTGACAGGCCCCAGCAGAGCTGGAGGGCCAGTGAGTGTGAGCAGTCCCCAGCCGTTCCAGTGCAGTCGCCCGACAGAATAAAATGTCACCATACAGGTGACCGTGCCAGAACAGGAAAGGATGACCCCTTCACACTCCTTCAGGCACCCCCCACACCTTGCTGCCCCGGTGTGCTTACAAGCTGCCCTTATCCTAGAGCTTTGCTCAGCCGGCAGCTGACCGGGGCAGAAGGGCTTGGAGGCGGGACAGGGAACAGTCGAGAGGGTCCAGGATGGGGCGGCAAACCGCAAGGAATTTGGGGTTCAGGGGACAAATCATACCTTATAGCAAAGGAGACAAAATCGCCGGCACTTCTCTTACCCCGCGCCACCTCAACCATGCAGCCGGCTCCGGGACACCGCAGCCCGAGAGAGGGGGGGTCCCAGAGTCTGGGGCTCCCAGAGCCTGGAGGTCGCAGCGCCGTCCCCGCCGCCGCCCCCTACCCTCCGCAGGACGCCCGGTCCGTACCCGCTCTCCGTTGCCGCTCCGCCGGTGCTCCACCGCCAGCGGCGCACGGAGCCGGGGCTGCCCGCCCCTCGGCAGCGCCGAGC